>JAJOOR010044449.1:0-23452 GCA_036250505.1 Solanum acaule
TATATTCCTAAAGAATTCTAATTTGGAGAGCTGCTAGAGAGATATGTGATGAAATCGATTAGGGCTTATGGGTATTGAAAAATATGTAGCGACTTAATTGTTTTGTTTTAAAAAAATAGAGGCTTTTCTCTTAAGAATTTTGATTGGTTAAACTTTTGGCTCTTGATGGGCTTATGTGAAAATAAAATTTTAATTTTTTTTTTCAAAAGGAGCGCTCTTTTTCCCGCTTCTCTGTTTTTACTAGTATATTTAGATTTTGGGACCAGGTTGTAATTTCTTTAGAGACTAGATTTTGTATCTTCGCAATAACATATAGGATTAGGGACTGGAATAAAATCTCGTCCCATTACATACACTTTTTGAGACGAGATTATTAACTCATCCCTAAATATTGGTCTTAAATAACAGTTTTTCTTGTAGTGCGGTTTGGGAAATCTTTTAATTGATGTCCACTTTTTCCACATCCATAGCACACACCCATACCAGTAAGACATTTACCATCATGCTTTTTATTACACTTGGCACAAGTAGGCCTCACCATTGAAGATCAACCACTATTGCCTCCTTGAGGCTTAAGGTTAGACACCCTATCTTTGTTGACCCTTGGTCCACTAGAGGAGCCTCAGTTGAAAAACCTCTTCTTGAATCTTAGTCCATCTTAACCCTCGAGCTTACCCTTAGAAGAATTCCCATCATTGGTCCTTTTACTCTTTGTCTCTCTATTTTTCTTGCTAAGCCTTGTTTCCTCAACGTGTTGAGCATACACCATTAGATGTGAAATGTCCATATTGTCAAGAAGCATTGCCACATGACATTTTTCCTTAATTGAGTCAGACACACCCGTCACAAATTGGCTTATCTCATCTCTAGGATTAGACACCAAAGATGGGGCATATTTGGATAACTTAGTGTATTTCAAAAAATATTCTTGGACACTCATACCGACTTGACGAAGGTTGATAAATTCCTTCACCTTTGCTTCCCTCTTTTCCCGTGGAAAGAACATACCAATTAAGGAATGCATGCTTGAACACTTCCCAACCAATGGGACCCGCTCTTATAGCCCTATTATACTTCTATTGAGTGTACCGTACTTGGGCCACATCTTTCAATTGATACCCAGCTAGTTCGGCTTTCTCAATAGAAGTCACCCTCATAGCATCCACTATCTTGTAGATCTCTTCCACAAACTCTTGTGGGTCTTCATTCACTTTGGAACCAAAGAACATAGGAGGGTTCATCTAGCAAATCTCTCAACCTTGAGGCCATGGTGCTCACATTAGGTTTTACCTGAGGCCCAACATCTCGGTTGGCTTGGGCGGTTATAACTTTGGCTTGAATAGTCACGGCTTGAGTTTGAGTTGTCCGGAGTTGAGTCATTGTTTGGTGAGCCACCCTTATCTCCACATTAGTCATAGAGGCATCATTAGGAACTTAAAGTTCTTGAGGAGCTTGGGAGGAACTCCCTCATTCACATTCTCATTTTCCATCTTGCTTGCATTCGCCCTTTTTGTATTCCTTGCCTATAATCACAATAGAAAGGTTAGCAAAAAAGACTTCATAGAGTTAGGACTCCAAACCACGACTAAAGATTATGAAAGAAGTGAAAGTTCCTAAACATTTTATTGCATTTGATTCATAAGTGTGGAGCGCTTCGCATTCATGAAAAAGACTCTACTAGACATGGTTCATGAGACATCAATCCTAAAAATCATCCCAAAACCTTATGCTCTGATACCAAGTTTGTCACGACCCAGGGGTACCCCCAAGATGAAAACAGCGTACTTGACCCCGAAGGGGTAGCATACAAGCCCTTTGCATAATCATACACATAAAGCCATAAGAATGATGCGGAAAATTTAAAACGTTTACAATCGAAGTCAACTTCTTTTTCATAACAAAAAATAGGAATCTAGACTTGTCTCAATTTCCATCTAGTACAATAGAGAGTACAAATAGGGTCAAAATCCCTTTATATCAATAGAGTCTCAAAAGTAGAGAGTACATTAAAAGCTAGAAATTGATAACATCTTGTCCTCGAACTTGAGGACTCACCAAGCCTAGGGAATAGTTAACCCAAGCTTCTCTTAAAAGAAGAAGTACGTCTCAATGATCGGAACCTACACTCATAGTAAATGTAGAAGAAATGGGTTAGCACATAAAGTAGTAAGTATGGAAGGATGCATAAAAATCTTTGAAATATGATAAAAAGACATTTTTGTTATAAAGTATGCATTTGTCAAGTTTGGAAATCAACATGCACTTTCAAGGTAAAACACAAGCCATAATCACATTTATGCTTATAACATAGTAAATTCATTACCTTAGCAACCCCTAAGGAACACATGTGAAATGTATGGTTGGCATCCCATAATACCAACCATACTAAGTAATCCTTCGAAGCTACCTTAGTCATACATCTCATCTTTAGACCTTATCAAAATCAATAGTCATACATAAGGAAATAGTCATGTACATTACTTTGTACATAAGGAAAGTCATTCATATCAGCCATCCATTGAACATACATGCATACATTTATGTCTCTTCATAGCATAAAGAAACCATCCTTCAATCCCTTTCAAAGTCTACTTGTGCAATGTAAAAGTGAAGTCCCATACCCCCACTCTTACTAAGTAAAACTCATCAAGAAGTCATAGCATATTTCATGTCATATTCATTATCTTGTCATGTAGGGAAGAATAGTCATAACCGACATAGACCATGTGAGCGACATAGAATCCGGTGTCTTGTAACCCCACACCGAAAGAAGGTTTCCTACTTGCCTAAGGTTTAACTAAATGTATTAGCTTTTAGGTGGATCCACTAGCTAAAGACCTATGTGGGCACATAGTTATGGAATAGAGAGATTGCTTTTAGAAACCCGACCAATTATATTGATGTGGGAGTTTCCATCTCATGAGAATAATCTAGATGACCCGGTCTATTGTATTTACGGGAGGGCCTCTACTTCATTGATCATATCCACTCGGTGCTAAGCATTATTTCCTAAATTATACATAGTTAGTCTTGAATTGCATTTACATGTGTGAAAGAATATCTTGCCCTTCATTCAATACAACTCAAAAAATAGCTCATAGATTCAATAGGTGAGAACTAACTTTCAACCTTAGAATCATCATTAACATGTGAGTAAACCTTTCATATTATTGTTCATAGTGTTTCATGAGAATACCCTTTCAATCAACACAACAACATTATCCTCATCCTAGAAAATTCATACATAATCAAGTGTAAGGGTAAGGGAAGAATGGCCTTTCAATAATACCTCAATTTACACAATAGTCATAGGATCTTCACTTTCTAATTGAATCATGAGTCCATACACAACATTCATCAACATGTACAAACCCTAGCAATTTACCCCCTCAACGGTTATGAATTTGACAATTTCAAAAAATGGATCATACTATGAAAATTAAACATAGAAATGCTACACTAGGCATGAAGAAAACAAGATTCAATAACTAAAATATCATCGACATAATTCATAGTAATCATCTTGCATAAATACACCCATCACAATTCATGAAATTGGGGTCATGGGGTAATTCATGGGTTCATGGGGAATTTTACTATACAAAGCACCATTAAACAACATATCAACCATTACATAAGACAATTGACCCATTGAAATCGATTTTAGGAAGAACCCATGGCTACAATGAAAACCCTAGTTTTTTGAAGAATCTATCAATTCAATTAAATAGTTGAAGGGCTTCATGGAGAAATGTATTCCATGAATCAAGACCCCTATACCTTGATTGATGTTTTCCTCACGAAATTGGAGTGAAAATGTTGGAACTTGAGCCCTAAGATTGACCTTCGTCTTGTTCTTCAATGGAGTCTTAGAGAGAAAATATCTTTAGAGGGAAATTAGTTATGTTTGAGTCTTGAGAGCTATGAGGGGTTAAAGACTGGTAGTTAAAAAGTACTTATATATGTTTAAATAACTAATATAAGTCGATCCTAACTTTTAATAATTAATATAGAACTTACCTAATTTAATTCACCCTTGGTCGAGATTTTGGGCAGATTCACAAACCCCATCCATTAACCCCCACCGACGGGGCGTGGATGGACCCACAGACCGTACTGGTCACTCGTGGGTTGGGTCTGGGGCTGGTCATCTTGGCCATGCTTCTGGCCTCACTCACGAGACCCCACCCACGGGGCGTGAGTGGGTCTACGACCCGTACTGCATGGGAGTGGAAAGTGACTATGATTTGATCATTTGGCGGAAGGCCAAGCCTTGACTCACGACCCCCACCCACGGGGCGTGAGTCCACCCACGAGGCGTGGGTGCCCATTTCGTGGACCAAGCTGTTCTGACAGCTTTTTGGGGCAGTCCCTTGGGCCTCCTGAAGGACCCTTGGGGGGTCCTTGGGGGGCCATGTCTTGACATTTAGGTACTAGGACCCTAGTACTAGGTTAGGGAAATTATTTTAGTACCTTAAGATGTTGATCCTATTTAGGCTACTAGTATACATGTTAGGCTCTAGCTTAGGTCATTAGAATTTCAGGGTGTTACAATAGGGTTTATGCTGAAATATACTATTAATATGATGTTCGAAACTAGAGCAAGTAGAACTGCTTAACTGACCTAGCATGTGTGATTCGTGAACTAAGAGAATCTACACAACTAGGATTCTGAGTTTAATGCAAAGAACTAAGCAATAATTCCACAAAAACATGACAATCTGATTAGGAATATTCTAATAGCTAAATCACAACTAGTATCTAAGATTTTAGAAACCCTAGATCAAAGCAAGATATAGGAATCAAGAATCTTACTAAATTCTAGGGACCTAGTGGATGAAAGGAATCCACCACTGAAATCGCATATACCTAGTGACAAAATTCATGGAGAAATCCTTTGATTTTGGTGTTGCAATTGAAGAAAACTTGTTGTGTTCTTGGAGAGGGCTTGGTCGACTGCTTCATCTCTTTTAGATCTAGTTTGATGAATTTATAGTGAATAAAGATTTTGGTTATGTTCTGACTAGGTTATTAGCATAATCTAAGTAAAACGGCGTAGTTTAGGGGTTAAACGACGTAGTTTAGGTGCCCAATGCATAAGGGAAAGGACCAAAACAACTCTAACTTAATTCTAGCGAAGCCCATCCACGGAGGGAACGATGGTCCGTCGTTTGACCTACCGGCCTCGTCTGGGTTCGTCATTCATGATCAGCCTGATAGGGTTTCACTAAAACGAGTATAACTTTTTACTCTGAAATGGGATTTTAGCAAACTCGATGGCGTTGGAAAGAGGATTCAATTATCTATCATTTGGTAGGTCATGGGCCACCTAAGTCATTTTTTTGGTAAGAGTTATGACCATTTGAAGTTGACCCAACAACAATTTTCCTCTAACTAGCTACTGACCCTCACCTATGGTCTGTAGGTCCAACCACGGACCATACTGGTCGACCGTGGGTAGGATCAGAGACTATTAAGATGTGTGCCTTAACGACGGAACCCCACCTATGGCCCGTAATCCTACCAATAGTCCGTGGGTGATTCCGTGGTTACTGACATAAGATTTACTAAAAACTAAGATTTTCTTCGTTTTGAGATCCGATGTATTACAACTTCTGCATCAGAGTCGTTTAGAGTTTGTTGCATCCCTTAAGGACAATCAATGATTTGAAGTTAGGGTGTTGATGTACCGTGAACTTAGGATACTTTTTATGCATTAAACTTAGAGTTTTGCATGAGTCATAGGCATTTTGTTATTAGATGTAATGGTGATTTTAACTACAAGAAAATGGGTCTTTTGCAAAAGAAAATTAAGTCGCTAAAAGTGTAAATCCAGTCGTTATTAGTCACTTATGACTGGAAAAAAATTGGTCGTCTCCCGTCGTTAGGAGCTCCGACGTTTAAAGTGGATGACCAAATTCTAGTCCGATCGCTAAGAAATCTTTAGTGAGGGCAGAAAAATTGGTCATTGGATCTCTTGTTGCGATAACATTTTCACTTCGTTAATTTTTATATTAGTCGTAGATAACTTTAGAAAGAGATATTATAGGATCTTTTAGTGACCAGAATCCTTTCATTAATTTTTATTGATATTTTTTTAAAAATAAATATTATTAAATGAAAATTAGTTACATTTTGTCCCTTGTGATTGATAATTAAAAATCATTATTTCATATGTAATTGTACAAAATTTCATAACTTATAAAATAGAGTCAATAATATATATAAATGGCTGATAATATATATTCAAGCATGGTACGCAGTTAATTACATAAAACAAAGAAGTTTTAAAAATCCTACAAAAACGAAACTAAGAATCTAGAATAAATATGCAGAGATCATAGTTAGTATTTTTAAGCAAATAGCCTAGATAATAAGTAAAGTAGGTTTAATTAACTTCTTGCACTAGAACTTGCAAGCTAGATAATAAGTAAATTAAAGTAGGTTTAATTAACTTCTTGCACTGCAACTTGTTCATCTGCTAACATCTTCAATTGTTTTTCAACTCACTCCAAATTTGAAGATCCTTCGTGACTTCAAATTCTTGATCATCTATAGCAAGGATAAAAGCTTGCATCAGTTAATTAGACAGTTCAATTGGTATGTTGCTGAGACATAAATGATGATTCTATAATTATTTTCTCATAAAAATCTAGATTGTAAGAAAATACTTTGTTTCACAAGAAAAATCTGCAAGTATATTTTGACTTGTAAATACTTTTGACAGCATCTTAATTCTTAATAATACAATACCCATTCTTAAGAGAGAAACAATTAATCAATGCAAGAACATTGAAAGAGGAAATGATGACTTGTATAGTAAAGAATTTTAATAATACTTTCTCTAGTGTGCTAACTAAGGTGAGAGCACTTCTGCTCTAGGTCTGGTTAAAAAATAATTCAGGTGCATAAATGTAGAAGTTATTTCCTGTAACTACTCATAATGTACTTCTCTATTCGTCTTATTTTGGTATTCATATTCAAATGCATCTTAGTCCAGTGTGGAATGATTTGTAGTTTCCAAGGACTAGTTCATCTTCTTTTATTGGACTTTGATGAGTATTCGAACTTCGAAGGGACAAAGACTATGGGCAAAGTAGAAAAAATGTTCAAGCATTGTGAGTTTCCGAAGTGCAAGTACCTGGACATGTATTATAAATGCTCCTCACTTAATAAATGTAAAACCTTTTTTAGTATGAAAACTAAGGAGTTCAGTAGTTACTGTGATCTACAATGGGAATATTTTTGAAGCCATTCAAAAATTTGTGAATTCTTTCTAATTGGTTGATGAGTCTTGAAATCTGGAAATTTTGTTGTCAATGTCATGATGTCTATGTGCACTTTTTATGTAGATATACCCTTACAACATGAGCTACATAGATCCGTAGAAGGTTGTCCCTTGTTTTGTAGTTATTGGATATAATGGTCTTCAACTACGGACACATGGTATGATCAGCTTATACATGTTAACAAGCTAACTAAACTGAAAAATACTTTTTTTCAAAATAACAAGCTTACTAACCTGTAAAATAATTCAATCTGTATTTTGTTCACTTGATGATGGTGGTGATCAAGGATCTCTAAAGATTGCATTGTCAAACATTTCACATCTCTTCTCTTTGTTATCCATGTGCCTTTCCATTGATTCATTTTCTTTTCGACTCGTATTCAGTTCTTCTAACAGTGCAACCTTTTCCTTTCTACTCACATTTAGATGTTCTAAAGTGCAGCTTTTGCAGAGCTACGTCCTTTCAAATCTTTACTGGTAATCCCACCACCAAATCCAACAACATGGCTCTTGCTCTGAGGTCCGAAGCATCTCTCTACTACCTCAATATTAGTAAGTGATGGCTCAAATTGTAGTAGTTCCTGATTTTTTCCCGTAAAATACAAGAAAATTTAAAGAGAGTGCAATATATTAAGTAAAAGTATATAAAATAAAATTTTAAAATGAACATACATATTTTTGATTGGTTTCAGGTTCGAGAGGCTTGTTGTCCTTCTTATGAGTCTCAAATAAGATAGTCGGCATGTCCGGTGGATTACCGTGGTTGCATCCCTTAACATTCAAACAAGAAGTCATATACTTGAAATGAAGAGGACCTTTCTTAATAGGATTAGAAGAATCACATACGTACCAATTCATATCTCTTTAATCGGCTTGCTACCCGTACGATGAGGCATACTCAACTTAGACTTGTTCATTGCATTTCGCGTACTTGTTTCCTATATTAACAGCACATCAGCAACATTATGATACACAATTTAAATGGTTGGTTAATAAATATAAGGTATGTTTTTTCGTGTTGCTGGAGGCCAAAGTTAAATAACACAAATTCAAAGCAAGTATACCAAGAGTGGGCAAGGGATGGAATCATGCTAATAACTATGCTTATGTAACTAATGGAAGAATATGGGTTCTATGGAAAGCTAATGATGTCTCAGTTGTTATTCTAGACACTCATGGTCAGTATATTCACTGCTCTGTTACTGACAACCGAACAAATTTTCCTAGTGAAGTCACAATTCTGAACAAATTATTCTATTTTCGACGCTTCCTCTTACAATACTTCCTTTAACAAAGCACACACATCTAATGTTCTGCCCATTCTCCTTTGCTACAATTCAAACATTATACAACCTTAATCGTCTAGCAATAATAAATTTTTCATACTAACAAAATGAAATAGGATTAGAAACCTAGTTTGCTTCTCACAATGTCTTGCATTAATTCAAGATCGTTATTAGGAAAGGAAGTTTCATCTTCCAGTGCATCAAAACAAGGAGGGACAACATTAGTCTTCTGCGCAATGACATTTTGATTATATATTGCAGCATTTAAACCTTTGTTGTTTCCAACCATTGTTCTTTTTTCGACGCTTCATCTTACAATACTTCCTTTAATAGAGCACACAGATGTAATGTTCTGCCTGTTCGACTTTGCTACAATTAAAACATTATACAACTTTAATCGTCTAACAATAATAAATTTTTCATAATAAGAAAATGAAATAGGATTAGAAACCTGGTTTGCTTCTCACAGTCTCTGGCATTACTACAAGATCGTCATTAGGAAAGGAAGTTTCATCTTCCAGTGCATCAAAACCAGGAGGGACGACATTAGTCTTTTGCACAATGACATTTTGATGATATGTTGCATCATTTAAACCTTTGTTGTTTCCAACCATTGTTCTCTTTTCGACGCTTCCTCTTACAATACTTTATGTAACAAATCCCCCATATGTAAAGTTATGTCCGATTTCGTTTTCTGCAATTCAAACAAGTTAATCAGTACAATTAATAACCTGATTTCTTCTCTGAGGGTTTTCCATAAAAGATTTCCTAAAATTAATCTACTTAAACAAACATCCATTTAGACATATTCAAAATTACTAGGGAAGTAAACTTTCCTAAACTTCGAGCTGGAATCAACCTAAACAAAACATCCTTCAGAACTATTCTAGATCAGAGAACAGGGAAAAAATGGAAATCCACATTACTATTTGGAAATGACAATATCTGTTAACGTAAGAAAACTCAATGTACAAACATCTGTAGCTTGAGAAAACAAGACATAATCGCCTAACAGTATATATCTATATTTTGAGAAATTAAAATACAATATCTGATTTGCTTCTCAGAGTCTCTAGAGTTATATCCGTTTGATCAATCAAATTTCTCTTTTCAGCAGTTACTTTTACAGAGCCCATCGATTTGAGGCTTTGCCCTCTTCCCCCAGCTAAAGCACCAGGTGGAAGGAATGATTATTCTTTGAACTTGATCCCATTTCGGACTTCTTAAATATTGAAAGATTCATGTAATCCTACCATAAAATCCAACAATAGAGTACTTTTAGCTAAGTATCTTTTAGGATGCATATTAACATAGAACAAATATAAAATAATAGGGTAAACAAACAAAAGCTAAATGCTACTACACATTGTCTATATTCATTCAGTACAAAGTTAATAAAAAGACGTTATTGTTGGATCAACCTTTATTCACCATAAGTACTTCAATTGATCAAAGTTACATAAATAAGATTCAGAACATAAACATGTAATTGAAAAACTATAAGCATCAACTATTCCAAACCTGTATGCGTTCATTTTCTTTTCCTATCAACTGAATCATGTAAATCCTCAAAATCATTATCATTCTCTTGCACATCATAAAAAGAATCACGAGGCAGAAACTTTCGCACCACATTCCAACCTTTATTAGAATGATCTCTAGCATAAAATACTTGTGATACTTGATTGGCTAATACAAAAGGCTCATCGTTTTTCAAAAATTGTTGGGGGTTAACACTTACGAAGTCATATTCATCCATTTTAACTCCCATTTCATTGTCATATACATCAAACCAAATACATCTATACAAAACTAGTCGTCTCCCCCCAACAAATTGTAATTCAAGAATCTCTGTTAGTTCCCCATAGTTATCAATGATTTTATGTTCTTCACCAGTCTCACCAGTAACAACTATCCCACAGTTTTTAGTCCTCAAACCATTATCGTTATTTGGTACACGGAATCTATATCCATTAATAATGTAGCCTTTGAATTTTGTAGCATTTTTCATCAGACCACGTGATAATATGAGTAAATCCGCCATTTTCTTACTATAGTCATGTTTGTATAATCCTTCAACCTATCATGATTAAGAACATAGTTTAGAAAATATTATGGATATATTTGAAAATAATAGTATTTAAATAGTATTCACCTTTTCTTTAAACAAACTGATGAATTGCCTATCAATTTTTTTTGAGAGGAATCACCTGGAATTTGAGAAAACACTCTATAGAAGAGGAAACATAAGAAGGAATAAGGATTTAATAATAATTTTGAAGAAGTGATAATATGATTATTTGGAAAAGTCATTACTTACTCGAGAAATGGTTAAACTTCATCACAATTCTTCAAAATATAAATATGGGCTTGCTCCATTTTTTAAAATCAAGTAGGTGTGGCTTGCCACCTTTTAAAGCTTTTCCAGGTTGACAGAAGATTATTATATCTCCATCCGATTCTATAGCACCCCCATCATAGTTTCGTTCAAGGAGATTGAATTTTGTTTCCATTTTATGCAAATACCTTGAACATAAGGTTGTAAATTCATATGCTATATATCCCTCTGTAATAGACCCTTCAACGCAAGATCTATTACGAGTAAAAACCTTCAAAAAATATAACCATCATTCCACTGGATACATTGATCAGTATTGAACAGGTCCACCAATCTTAGCCTCATTAGTTAAATGAATTGGCAAGTGCTCCATGTTATAAAAAAAATGCAGGAATGGAAACCTTTTCTAACTTGCATAGAGTTTCAGGAATTTGTCTTTTTATTTGTTCCAACTCCTCAAGTTTTAAGCACTTTGCTTCAAGCAGATTGAAAATCAATGACAACTCAATTAGCGGCTCACACACTTCATTGCATAGCATACTACTTATGGCAAGTGGGATTAAATGTTAAAGAAGAACATGACAATCATGACTTTTTAATGCTGATATTTTGTGATCTTTCATATTGATACAGTGAGATATATTTGATGAAATTCCATCCTGGAACCTTTAAATCCTTCAAAAAACATAAAAACTGCTGCTTCTCTTCAAGAGATAATGTGAAACATGTTATCGGTAACTCATATTTTTCTCCATTTCTTTTTGGATGTAATTCTTTCCTGATAGTCAATTCTTGCAAATCCAAACGACTTCTCAAGATGTCTTTTGTTTTGCCTTTGATATTCAAGATTGTTCCCATGTCATTACCAGATAATGTATTTGGAGGTAATCTCCTCTGTACAGTACCATCAAATGACCTCTTATCGTTACTCCATTTTGATTAAGAGAAAGAAAGCGTCTATGACCCATATAACACTGTTTTTTTTTTACCATTTTTCAATGTTATTGAGGAAGTTTCTCTATTACAAGATGGACAAGCCAATTTTTTCTTTTGTACTCCAACCTGATAAATTTCCATAAGTTGGAAAGTCATTAATGGTCCATAATAAAGCAACATGCAACGTGAAATTTTGTTTAGTGGACGCATCAAAGGTACAAACTCCAGTTTCCCATAATTCATTTAATTGATCAATCAAAGGTTGGAGATAAACATTAATTGCACCGCCAGGACTTCCAGGATTAGGAATAAGCATTGACCATATAATTTTTTCATGCTTCATGCATAACCATGGTGGTAAGCTATAAGGAATAAGTACCACAGGTCAATTACTATACAGAGTTCTAGAACATTTAAATGGTTGAAAACCATCACTATCAAGTCCAAGCCTTACATTACGAGGCTCCACAACAAATGATTGATGAAGTTCATCAAACTTTTTCCATGCTTTTGAATCAATCGGGTGCCTCATAATTCCCTCATTATCTTTGTTTTCATGATGTCATCTCATTAAAGGAGATTCCTTTGAGGACATAAACAATCTTTGAAGTCTGTCTTTAAAGGAAAATAGCGTAAGATCTTGTCAGTACAAGAAAATGTACATACGACGACATTAATTTGGTGACATTTGAAACAAATGTCGGAAAATAAAGAATTTCACGATATTTAAGAACAAAATGTCATAAACAATGACATTTCATGTCAAATGTCGTAAAATTATTACATTTGGTCCAAAATGTCACTATGATAATGACATTTATTGCGAAATGTCATTGTTTTTAGCGACATTTAGCGTAAATGTCATATAAATGATGACATTTGCTACAAATGTCGAATATAATAATGACATTTATTACAAAATGTCGTTATTTTAGTGACATTTAGTGAAAATTTCATATAAATGATGACATTTGCTACAAATGTCGAATATAATTTGACATTTATTACAAAATGTCATTGGTTTTAGTCACATTTAGAAAAAATATCGATCGTAATAATCTTACCACCATTTACATATATGTTGCAAAGTAAATGACGCAAATTCTTTTCAACATTTACCTAAATGTCACAAATTCTTCCCGATAATTACCTAAATGTCAGAAAAATCCCCGACACTAAATTTTACGACATTTTGTCCAAATGTAAAATAATTGTCTAAACAAATTTGTGACATTTAAACATCATAATACAACATTTTCTAAATGTCGTTGTATCTCCACTTTCTTGTAGTGTGTACGGTATCTTTTTCCCCTTTTTAAATTTGGTTTCCCCATTATGTTTATCCTCCTTCCATCTAGATGTGCCATAAATTTTGCATGAATAAAAAAACTTGTCATTCTTCCAATATACCATGCAATCATTCCTACATGCATCGATCCGATCTTATGAAACACCTAAGCTTTTAATTAGCTTCCTTGCTTCGTAATATGAATCTGGCAAGTTTGATTCATCAGTCAAAAAATATTTCTTTAACATCTTCAATAACATATTAAATGAGTTATTACTCCAACAACCAATACTTTTAATATGAAGCAATTTCACTGAATTTGAAAGTTTTGAACCTTCGTACAGGGGTTGATCAAAATCCTTTAAAAGACTATAAAATCTTTTAGCTTCAGGATTTGGTTCCTCCTCGACAACATCATCATCGCCTGTATTCATATTATCTACATTACAAACAAGATGTAAATCTCAGAGAATGTAATGTATTTCATCCTCCTCGTGATCGTTGCCAATTTTATCGTCTTCATCTACAAATGCGGAATTTGATTCTGCTGTCTCACCTGTTGTCTCTCCATGGTGATACCAAAAGGTATAATTTTGAATTATTCCATGTACTATTAAATGTGATCTAACAATCTCTCATGTTCGAGACACTGCATTACAACATTTGACACATGGACATCTTATTTCATTCGCTTCCCTCAATCTTGTAAAAGTATAATTCAAAAAGCTTCTATCCCATGTATATAAGCATCATCAAGTTTATTATGAATAAGTTGCATCCATTTCTTAACAGGTGCCATAATATTACCTATAAACAATAGAATCTGGATCAAAAGTATTGCAGTACAAAAATAGGATGGCAGAAACCGAACTGGGGAATCCACAAATTAAGCTTTGAATTGTATTGGGTACAACAATACTGGTGAGGTAAACATTCGAAAGCGAATATTATAATGGCTGATTTTGCAACATCAATTTATGCACTCTGGATAGAGATCATACGAGAATATTATAGAACAAAGCATCTACCAAAGAGATACTACTCCATCAGATGAAGATCTCAATATGTACAAAAGAGAAACATATCCATCGACTATTCAGTTTCATTTGCTCCCTATGAATATTATGTATTAGCTGAACGTAGGTACTGTGTTTATCATCAAAGTTTTGAATATGTTCAAAGTTTTGAATTTGTTTTCAGATAAAGTAGGATACTGAGAAGGGACATAATTGTGTAGTTTACCCTCATATTGCCAAGCTCAGTGGAAATTAATAAAAAAATTCTTTAATTATCAAAAAAAAATGGTACTTGAGGACGCAACACATATATTTTCAAATTGCATGTGGACACAAGGCGTATGGGAGGCAGTGAAGAATTGGACCGGACTAGATCTACCTAACAAGCACGTGTTTGTGGCACTGTTGAAGATCAAAATGAAACACTGGAGCAGATTTAAAAAGGAGACATTGATAGCTATATATGGAGCTACTCTTTATAACATTTGGATTGCCGCAAAACATCATATCGTCACATCGAACATGGAGTTAAGGAGGGTATATTTCAGATCACTCGAGCTATTTAAAATTGAGAGGATATATCAGTAAAGTACCACGGAGTAACTTAACATGTTATTATATGGCTGAACCTAAACATGTGTTCATACGGTGTCTGACATTACATGAAAATCTATAAACAAAAGACAAGCTACTGTAGTGGGAATAATATTGGATAACTAGTTTTTATTCTGCCAATCAATGGCTTAAACTAATGACCATCTACCAATCACTACTATGTTTAGTTCACTCTAGATTAATTAGAACATTGTCGATTCATATAAACAATCAGTCATTTACAATGATTGATAAGTACGACACAAAACAAATTGTTAGGATAAAAAAATCTGGTAGAATGAGAACAGAGACCATCTTCGAGCTTTATGATTGATCTAAAGGAATTGTTCTGGATGAATTCTAGGAAAATCTTAGCAGCTAAATAATGTTCGAATATAAGAATGAGACTACATATAAAACGCCACTAACAAATTGAACTTGATATAATACAAAGAGCTGAAGTTTAAGGATTTAACAGAGAGAATGAGAATAAACACTAACAATTCCTACTTCTTTGTACAACCCACTCATTCTATATAGATTAGAAGTTTGTCAGCTTATTAAAACTAGCTCACATATAAAATAACTTATAAATACAACACACTAATGATTGTACTTTGTAAAAAGTATATTTGACGGGATGAGAACAGAGAACAACTCTATTAAACCTAATCATACCTAAAAATTTACGACCTTCATATTTGATCTATAAGAAATATTCTTGATGACTTCTGGGAAATTATTAATAGATAATTGATGATTGACGTTGCCGCAATACATCATATCGTCATATCAATCAGGTAGTTCAGGAGCGTATATCTCAGATCACTAGAGTTTTTTTATAACTGAGAGGATATATCAGTAGAGTACCACGGAGGAACCTAACATGTTATTGTATGGCTGAACATAAACATATATTCATACGGTGTATGACATTACATGAGAATATATGAAGGAAAGACAAGTTATTGTAGTGGGCAATGATTATGGCTAGCTATTGTTTATTCTGCCAATCAATGCATAAAATTAATGACCATCTACCAATCACTGCTCTGTTTTGTTCATTCTAGATTAATTAGAACAGTGTCGATTCATATAAACAATCAGTCATATACAATGATTGATAAGTACGACACAAAACAAATTGTTATGATAAAAAAGATCTGGAAGAATGAGAACAAACACCATCTCCCAGCTTTATGATTGATCTGAAGGAGTTGTTCTGGATGACTTTTGGGACAATATTAGCAGCTAAATAATGTTCGAATATAAGAATGAGACAACATATAAAACACTAATAACAAATTGAACTTGATGGAGTACAAAGAGCTGAAGTTTAAGTATTTAATAGAGAGAATGAGAAGAAACACTAACACTTCCTACTTCTCTCTACATCCCACTCATTCTATATAGATTAGAACTTTGTCAACATATTAAAACTAGCTCTCATATAAAATAACTGATAAGTACAGCACACAAAAGATTGTATTTTGTAAAAAGTATATCTGACGGGATGATAACAGGGAACATCTCCATTAAACCTAATGATATTTGATCTATAAGACATATTCTTGATGTCTTCCGGGAAATTCTTAGTAGATAATGGATGATTAACGTTGCCACAAAACATCATATTGTCACATTCGATTTCATCTATAATTGAATTCTAGAAACAAAACCAACCTACAGACCAAGACTGATCAGTTCAAGTTAGATGATTTTAAATGTTTGTGTTGCCGCTAAAAATTAAATCGTGTTTAATTTATAATTTGATCCAGTTTCAGATAACGAGCAAACATGAGACAACATATGGAACTCCAAAAAGAATCTTAGCAATCCTAACTATACCTAAAAACCTACGAGGTTCCCCTTTGATCTACAAGACTTTATTTGTATGACTTTTGGAACATTCTTACCAATCAAAGACTGATTATTTGAAGTTAGATGGATGGAAAATTGATGTTACCGGTTAAGAAAATCATGCCACACCAGTTCCTTTTAAAACTAAATTTCACAAAGCAAAATAAAGCATGATCAGACGGCATACAGGACGCCAAAAACCAATTAAACTCTATAGAATACAAAGAGGTCGATCAAGAGATTTGAAAGTGAAAAGAGAACAATCACTTACAAATGTTTTTGTAGAGGAAGAATTTCTCAATTGCTCTGTAGATTTGATGTTATCACTAGTTGAAGGAAAGAAAATGAAGAACTGCTCTTTAGATTTGTAGTTATCTCTGTTTTCTCTTATGAACAGAGAAAATTGAAACCCTTGGCGCCATTGATGAAGAGAAATGTGAGGGTTTCAGAAGAAGAAGACGTCTCTAAATAAATTGGAGGAAAAAAGTAATTAGCGCGTCCTTATTTTTTTAAAAGTTATTTGTAAATTTTATTTTTAACCCAAATATAATTTATCTTCAATAAATGCTGAAAAAATGGAAAAACATAATATTTTTTTACCGACCAGAATAATATTTTATAACGACTAAATATTTATCCCCTCGCTTATAATAAATTAAAAACTAACTTTACCGACCAAAAAAATATTTTTTCGTTATAAATACACTTTTTAAGACCTCATATCCCTACGTTAAGACATGGTTGTTCAAAAACACTTTTCTTGTAGTGTTTGCTCTAAATTTTGCAGGAAGTAGGTTTTGGAGTAGTTGGTGTTAAAGTGTTGCAGCAACAATGATTTTTGTTGATATACGCTTTTATTTATGAGTCATCATCTCTATGATGAGCTGTAGGTGGAAGTCGCAGGTTGAAGTGCTAAGAATTAGAGCTGAGTATGAAATGACAAAAGCAGACTAACAAGCCATAATTACTTCTACGAATCGTATAAGAGGAGTCGTAGAAAAATTTAGAAAGAATGAGCTCCAGTCCATGAACAACGGTTGAACAGGATGGATCATACATACACTTACAAACCGTAGGTCATACCTGTAGGAAGCACTCCCTAGATGATGGACCAACTGTTGACTGACGGAAGGTACCTACGAGCCGTAGGAACTAGTACGAGTCGTAGGTTACCAAATGTAGATGACACTGCCTAAGCCGAATTTCCTTAGTCGTCCTTTACCTACTTGAATTAGGATTTGGTTTCTATAAATATTAGTTGTAATTTTCGTTTTTGGCTTGTTAGACTTTTTGAGATACTTACTTTTGACTTTGAGAATTATTTTACAAACTTTTTTGGTATTTACTTCTTTAAGTGTGGTTTATGCAATTTGTGTTTGTTCTTCAGTTCACGATTCTGTATTTCATCTATTTTAATTGTGAGGTTATGATTTATATTATTAACCCTATTATGAATTGTGATCACACAAACATGAGTAACTAAATCCACAACTAGGGTTGTGAGAATCATGAGTAACTAACAACATAAACCTAATAACTAATTAATTCTGAAATAGCGTTTATGCATTGGATTTTGATTGCTTTTCTAATGGTGCGCAACGTTAGAACTTGCCTCATTCCTACTTGCCCGACTAAGGAAGTAATGAATTAGAAAGAGATTAAACAACGGATATTTAGCTTGATAATCCGCCATCTAATAGCCTAACTCAACATGAGGGCTAATCTGACATCAAGGGTAATGGTTATTAAAGAATATACTCGTAGACTGACGAAGTTGTGTTATGAAATTCCCTATTTAGATGACCAATCACTTAGGAGATACCTAAATTACTGAATTTGCATAGTAAACACTAGGAAAGAGTTACTATTATTAGGATTATTGCTTTAAGAACTTCTGAGAAACACATGTGCCCTAGTTTCATCTCATATTCATATTACAAACTATGAATTATATTACTTGTTTGTACAAACCAATCAGTGATTACTTTATTTGACAAATCTCCACCCCCTTTTACGAAGGTATTTTGACTATACATATATTTAACAATAAATTAGCCTAAGTCTAGATCATATTCTTCATGGGATCAATCCTAACCTTAATTAGGTTCTTTATTTGAAAACGCCGACTTACAATTCTTTAGTGATGTGTAATTTGGGAATACTAATCTCCACCAACTAAGATGGCTCGAACATTTGTAGGACTATGACATGAATGTCCTCAATCACTGGGGCAAGGACAATCTGGTGGCCGACGCCCTTAGTCGATTGTCGATGAGTAGTGTGGCTCGTGTTTAAGATGGTAAGAAATAGTTAGTTCACAATGTTCATAGACTAGCTCAATTAGGTGTATTTTTGGTTGATTCTAATAAGGGTGGTATCCTTGTTCAAAATGGGTTGGAATCATTCTTCTATGTCAGATGTTAAATATAAGCAATATATGGCTCTGGTTTTGGTTGATTTGAAGATGTCAGTTTTTGAAAATGTCATTGAGTTTTTCCCCAAATGGGGAGATAGTGTTCTTTTCATTTCCAAGGTCGATTATGAGTAATAAATGTTGATGAGTTGAGGAATCATATTTTAATGAAAGCTCATAGTTCTGGTATTCTATAAACCCGAGAGCCACCAATATGTATTGTGATTTGCGGGAGGTATAGAGTCGAATGGGATGAAGAAGAATATTGCAGAATTTGTGGCTAAGTTTCCAAATTGTAAACAAGTGAAAGTTGAGCATCATAAATTAGGAGGTTTTTCTCGACAAATTAGCAATCTTACTTCGAAATGGGAAGACTTGAACATGGATTTCATTACCTATTTACCCTGCACTCGGCGGAAACACAATCTTATTTGGATCATTGTAGATTAGATGACGAAGTTGGCTCATTTCATTCTCGTAAAGACTTCTTACTCGGCATAATGCTATGCTAAGTTATATATTCAAGAAATAGTTAGGTCGTACAGAGTGCCCTTATCTATTATATTTGACTGACGTACCCAGTTTACTTCTTGGTTTTGGAGGTCTTTCCAAAGAGGCCTTGGTACCTGAGTCAAACTAAGTATGGCCGTTCATCTTCAGATCTATGGGAAAGTTGAGTGTAATATTTAGATGTTGGAAGATATGATAAGAGATTGTGTGATTGACTTCAAGGGTAATTAGGATGATTATTTTTCTTTGATCAAGTTTGTTTATAATAATAGTTATCATTCATGTATTGGTATGGCTCTTTTTAAGGCTCTTTATGGTAGGAGGTGTAGGTCTTCTATTTGTTGGTTTGATGTTTGAGAGGTCGCTTTGATAGGGCTCGAGTTGGTGCATGAGGCTATGGAGAGAGTTTGACTAATTAGAGAAAGGTTGATAATGGCTCAAAGTCGACAAAAGTCTTATGCCGATGTTAGGAGAAGAGAGGTTTAATTCGATGTTGATGATTGGTTTACTTAAGGTTATGAGATTTGGAAAGAAAGGGAAGCTTAATCCCCGATATGTGGGTCCATATCAAATTTTGAAGTGTATTGGTAAGGTAGCTTATGAGATGGACTTGCCATGTGACTTGGCATCGGTGAATTCAGTGTTCCATGTCCTTTTGTTGAAGAAGTGTGTTGGTGATCCTACATATATTGTGCCTTTTGGAACTGTTGGCGTGAAGGAAGTCTTTCTTATGAAGGGGTTTCGATTTAGATCTTGGATTAGGAAGTGAAAAAATTGAGACACAAAGAAGTTGCTTTCGTGAAGGTTCTTTTGAGGAATCAACAAGTTGAGAGTGCTTCTTGGGAGGCCAAAGTCGATATGATGTTGCGGTATCCTCATCTCTTTCCCTCTGCTCCTATTCTAGCTTGAGGTCTTAAGTTCCTCATGGTTCATCCTATCAAATTCATACCTTTTGGTCATATTCTCATGTTTTCATATGTATGCATGTTCTTGAAAACTTGTTTAAAGTTTATGTTTTAGCCTGGAGTCAAGCACTCTTTGATTATGTCCATTTTGATGTAAATTATATTCATGGTGGGTTGATAGATATTTTTCCCTACCCTATTCATGTGAGCTTGACTCATATTCGATGACGGATGTTCCCAAGGGGGGACATATTGTAAAACCTCAGAAAGTGAAAATTTGAGATTGGAAAGGAAAGGTTGCAGTTTAAGCACTGTTGCAGGTACTACGAGTCAACCTACGGATTGTAGAAATTTCTACGCACCATAGAAGGGCTTTAATTGAGTTTTGGAAAATATCATGTCTCTGAATATGGTCAATGGATGAACAGGACGAACCATATAAATTGTTACAGGCCATAGATGTGATCCAAACTTAGTGGAATTTTAGAATTGAACTTGGGTTCTATGAGAAGGCCCTACGGGCCATAGAAGGTTCAACGATCCGTAGGAAGGGTCCGTGGAAAGGTGGACCAATTGTGGGTTCCAGTAGTTGGCCCTATGGTTGACCAGTACAGTCCGTAAGAATAGATCGAAACTGTAGGAGTCATCCAACGGTTTTTAATTAAATGTATTTTGGTCTATTCCTACCCATTTAACCCCTATACTATGTTGTTTTGACCCTATAACTACCCCTATAACTGTTTTTACTCTTCAAACTTAGCCTAATCCCTCTCATTCACTCAAATCCCCAAAATTTCCCCAAGTCTTCTTCTCCAATTTTCTCTCAAGTGCTCTGAAGGCAAAGTTAGGATTTCAAGCTTTAAGGTCTCATCCTCTAAGGTATGGGGTAATTCACCTATGTATCCCTTTCATCCAATGGGTTACAAAACAAGCTTAATATTCAATTTGATTTCACCCAAATTACCTAGGGTTTCATGCTATTCTTCATGGGTCCTGTTTATTATAATTCAATTTTTATTATTTGATCTTATTATGCATGATTTGATTCAATTACATATTTTCTAATTGATTTCATATGGACTCATGTTTTATACTTGATTATGGCTATGAACCTATGAACTGCAATTTATGAATGGATTATGAATTTATGCATGTTTTATAAACACAGTGATTTATGACTAAAGGATGATGTTAAGATGAAGTGTCAATGATTTGTGAAAGGTTTTCTCACATTTTAATGGAATCATGATTTAGATGTTTAGTAAGGTAAGTTTTTAACTATGAATTCATGGTTTGAAAGGACCTACTCTAAATACGAACAGATGATTGGATTAGTAATTTAATTATTGTCTTTCCAAGTATTTTGATATGGTTATGACGTCTTTTTCGTTGTATTTACTTAGCACTGAGAGTACTTTGGAATGGTGGTCTTACCATTAGATGAGATTTGGTTATTGGTAGCAATTCAATCATCCCAAACTGCGTGCTTCCATAGGATTGTCTTAAATTACCTAAGCTTGTGGATCCACTTTAGCATAAATGAATGATACGAAGTTCTACCTTGGCAAGTAGACTCTATTTTTTTGGTGTGAGGGTTAAAACATATTTCATATTATAGCTTACATACTCTTATTATCAGATAACGGTAAATATCCCACAAATTAACTATGGTTACTTCAAAAGTCTCTTCATAGTTGTTCATATGGCTTTTGATATGCATTGACCTTGTATATGATTTATGACTTCTCATTAAAGTCTTTTAATACAATTACTTGGTCATGCTCATCATGTTTACAGTTCATCATATTATAATGCCTATGTTGTATGCATTTCCTTATACTTTGTACATTCATTGTACTAATGCATATTTCTGCCTATATTATATCAAAATATAGGGTCCAACGTTCCTCCACACGCACGTGGCTAGTTGATTGATTTTGTGTTCCAAGGGCCATACCACTTATATTGCTTTATTTACATCTCTTTTCAGTTTCAGACCTACTTCGTGAGATAAGGGTTTTTCATAGTCACGTACTATGATAGTAGAGGCTTATGTCAGTCATAAGTATTTCTACTTATGTGTTGTACTCTATTTTTGTTTGATATCAATGATGTTGATTAAGACTATTATCTTATCTTTCTTAAAATTCCTAGTATTTTTTATTTCAAGTGGCTTGTTTAGGATCTTTCGGGATTCTATTCGCCATTTCACGTCTGAGGTGTACTTCGGGTCATGATATGCCACTTCAGTTGAGAGGCGAGAGTGAGCACTTGGAGCCCTGGACTTACTTGTCTCTATATGTACTTTGATAGCTACACTTTTGCATTTTGAGACTAGCTTTGCATTTTGAGTCCACTTTTGAGACTTGTACTCTTTTGTTTAGAAAGCTATGTAATTGTGATTTCTAGGTTCTGGGGAGAGATTTTTGTATTTATATCATTTTGTTTTGCTTTTGCCTATTGTTTTTTGTGTTCTAAATTATTGTTTTCGCTTGTTTCTACTCTTTTATCAACACTGATTGTTTTCAGTTATGGAATGATGTAAAGCTATGTAATTGTGATTTCTAGGTTCTGGGAGAGATTTTTGTATTTATATCATTTTGTTTTGCTTTTGCCTATTGTTTTTTGTGTTCTAAATTATTGTTTTCGCTTGTTTCTACTCTTTTATCAACACTGATTGTTTTCAGTTATGGAATGATGTAAAGCTATGTAATTGTGATTTCTAGGTTCTGGGAGAGATTTTTGTATTTATATCATTTTGTTTTGCTTTTGCCTATTGTTTTTTGTGTTCTAAATTATTGTTTTCGCTTGTTTCTACTCTTTTATCAACACTGATTGTTTTCAGTTATGGAATGATGTAAAGCTATGTAATTGTGATTTCTAGGTTCTGGGAGAGATTTTTGTATTTATATCATTTTGTTTTGCTTTTGCCTATTGTTTTTTGTGTTCTAAATTATTGTTTTCGCTTGTTTCTACTCTTTTATCAACACTGATTGTTTTCAGTTATGGAATGATGTA
>JAJOOR010044450.1:0-21396 GCA_036250505.1 Solanum acaule
CCCCCCCCCCCCCCCCCCCTCCCCCCTCTTTGACTTAGAAGCACTACAACACACACAATTTTCAGAAATAAAGAGGTAAATGATAAAGAAGTGAGGCTAAAAAATAAATTTAGAAATATTGCTATTGTTATATCTTATGTACTTCTAATATCAAATTATGCGCATCTATATATTATATTAAAAAATTTGGTCAATAGTTAGAAAAGGTAAAATGTTAAAATGAGCTTAAAATAAGTAATAAGTTTGCACATTTTGAAATTATGCTAGATTTTTCAATATCACTCTAGATTATAATAAATGACGATTATGAAAATTGCAGAACATGTTGTTACACTTTTTTATAGAATTTTGTGTTTATTAATTTATTTGTAATTAATGCAATTAACCTTATATTTTGGAAATAATTATTCGGTCAATTATTTCATCACAAAAGTCAAGACTATGTGGAATATTTAATGTTTTCAATTATACTTCAATTTTTGAAAAGAGGAATTAGATTACATTATATTGTATATACTATATTAATGCTGAATTAGATGACTTTATGAGGGTCATTTAAATGATTTTACCAAATATTATGAAATACATTGGCTAAGGGATAAGTTTACCGTCATTTAAATCTATTTCAAATGGAAAGAAGGTTATGTGATCACATTTCTTCTAAGTAAATTTCATGTGATCTAAACTCTAACTCCCCTCAAGATTACTCAAGTCGGTATATCTACCAAATGGGTCGGTTATGATAAATTTATTTGAATTTGAGTTTATAAATAGATGACTTACTGACACACTCAAATGTTATTTCAGTTACAATTTATTGGGATAAAATGTGGTTCATGCCCTCATCCGTCCACTTCTTACTAAATTTCAATTGCTTTATTTTTTCTTTTATATGGTTTTGGTACCTCTTAAAATTATATTTTTTTTATTTATTACATCAACATATAACATATCTAATAAGAAAAACTATTCTTTAAAACAGTTTGATAAGATAACCCATGGGTCAATCTGGCTAAGATATTAGTGTACCTTTTTTACGGCTTGGATTGAAATGGATAAAGCTGATAAATATATGACTTATACCAAACTAGGATGGATTGTACTAGTTATATTTAAATAGGCTAATTTTGTTAGTATAGTTAGACCATCTTATAAATCTATAACCCTTAACATATGCAGAATTAATACAAACATTGTATTATCTTTATCTCTAATATTATACTAATTAAAAAAGTTAAAATGAAAAAAAAAAATATACCTCACATATGATAGAAAATGAGTATCAAATTAAAAATGTAGGGCTAGATGAAACAAAGGATGAACGATCATATAGAACAATATGAGTTTTGAATCAAACTATTTCAAATATGTTTTACATTAAATCCACATTGTGATGTACATTTGAAACAAGGAGCATGATAACAGTACTATATTTTACGTCATCAATGTTTTAGCGTCATTTAAATAATATAATTGATTAGTAGTAACTAAATCGTCCTAGAATTTATTTTTTTAACTCTTTTAACAAATCTGGATGGTGTTTGAGAAGTACGACAACCTACACAAAAAGTACTTATAAACAACAACCCGAGGATTGTCCATAATATCTATATACTCAAATTATAAATATTTATCACCTTATGGTACACCTCTTTGGCATTCTTGCACCCCTTTTCATTAAAAAATTATCTATGAGCTCACAATAACTTTCTAACCGTTCCTGCAAGAAGTTATGAGGCAATAAGTTAGGAGTAATGTTTTTTAATGAAAAAAGGTACACCTTTTATTATTAATATCATAAGGTAACATAAATGTAACCTTTGTTTTTTTCACAAAATTGAGTGCTTGTTCCATGAAATATGCTATGTCATCTTCATCATTCAAGAATATTACATAGCCCTTGGGTAAAAAAGGATTTAAACCAAGGAGTAAACGAGGATGCCTTTCAGTAAATATTTCTCTTTTTCTATGACACCAACAATATCGATTCTCTAAAAAAATATTGAAGACTTAGTTCCACATAAATCATCAAATAAGAATAGAAATTAATTACAATAGACAATATGCAAATTCTAGTAGGAAACCTTTTGCTCTTAAAGTCTGTCATAATTACAAGGAACTTGATATACTTCTCACTTTGATTTGAAAACGTGTCCTTAAATTGGTTCAAGTAAGAGAATGCCACATCAATTGTCATTTTTTGCTTGTTAGCACCAGCTCTATCAACAACACTATCACCACTTATATGACCCAGACCACCTTAAGATACTTATGAATGACTTTGACACATAGAACCATAGCTTAAAGTTGGCAGTAAATTTTATTTGTCCAATTTATTAATATAGAATAATGTTATACTCTCATTCACTTGAAATCAATATTTATATTTGGATTCAACAAAAAGGCTTCAAAAGTTCATTCAAAATTGACAAATCCTTTGATATGATACAACCAAATAAATAGTGGTACTGTTGATATGTTGGAGCCATTAAAATAACAAAGAATTATCCGAAAAAATAAAAATCATTCTAGATCAACTCTAACAACACAGCATAGGTAAAGACTCAATCTTTATCTTTAGTTGTGCGTGATAAAGTTGAGTAGCACACACAAAATTGATTTTAAATACTCCGAGTTGTTAAGTTATAAAAAATGACATCTAACAATTCTTGATCACTAACATACACATACTATACATCATTGAAATTAAAAATAACTAATTTATCAACAATTCACCTAAGCAAGTTATGTATGTAGAAATTAGACCCGAAAAAAATGAACATAAGACAAAGTTCTTACGGATCTCTGTGGGAAAACCCAAATGGAGAGTCATCTCTCAATCTCTTCATGCTGCAAAAATAGAACAACAAAAATAAGTTTCATAGTAAAAAAATTCAAACAACAGATGCTCCATTTTTTAAACATACTCACCTTTGAGATTAGTAATAATAGTACACATTTTGAAATTATGCTAGATTTTTCTACATCACTATAGATTATGATAAATGACAATTATGATAATTCCACAACGTGTTGTTAGTCCTTTCTATAGAATTTTTAGTTTATTAATAAATTTGCAACTAATGTAATTCACCTTATATTTTTGAAACAATTGTGCGCTTAATAATTTTCTCACAAAAGTTTAAGACTGTTGGATATTTAATAATTATAATTAAACTTCAATTTTGCAAAGAGGAATAAGATTACATCATATTGTGTGTACTAAGAACTATATAATGTTGAATTGGATGACTTTATGAGGGTCATTTAAATGATTTCACCAAATGAAATGGAATACTTTGGCGAATGGATAAGTTAACAGTCATTTGAATCTATTTCAAATGTAAAGAATATTACGTGATCACATTTCTTTTAACCAAAATTTATGTGATCTAAACTCTAACTCTCTTCGAGATTACTTGGGTAGGTATATCTACCAAATGGGTCGGTTATGATAAATTTATTTGAATTTAAGTTACTAAATAGATGGATTAGTGACTCACCCAAAAATTATTTTAGTTGAAATTTATTGGGATAAATGTGGCTCATGCCCCAATTCGCTCACTTCGTATTACGTTTCTATTGCTTTATTTGTTCTTTTATAATTTTTTTGTACCTATTAAAATTATAATTTTTACTCCAACATATAACATATCAAATAAGAAAAACTAATTATGTAAAACATTTTGATATGATAAATCATGGGTCAATCTAGCTAAGATATTAGTGTAACTTTTTACGGCATGGATTGAAATAGACAGAGCCGATAAATAGACGGATTACACAAAACTGGGACGAATTGTACTAGTTATATTTAAATAAGATAATTTTGTCACTATAGTAAGGGATCTATCTATAACCTATAACATATGCATAATTAATAATAACATTGTATTATCTTTATTTAATAATATACTAACTAAAAATGTTAAAATGAACAAAAAAAGTAATATACCTCACATATGATAAAAAATGAGTATCAAGTTAAATATGTAGGGCTAGATGAAGCAAAGGATGAAAACGATATAGAACAATATTAGTTTTGAATCGAACTATTGGAATTATATTTTATATTAAATTCACGTAGCAATGTATATTTGAAACAAGGAGCATGTTAAAAGTACTATATTTCACTTCATCAATGTTTGAATGTCGTTTTAATAACACAGTACTTATAAACAAGAACACGAGGGTTGTCCATAATATCTATGTACTCAAATTATAAAATATTTATGACCTTATCATACACTTCTTTGGCGTTCTTGCACCCGTTTTTAAATATGGAAAAATATCTATGAGCTAATTGTAATTTTCTACCCGTTCCTGCAAGAAGTTATGAGGCTATAAGTTCGGAGTAATGTTTTTTAATGAATAAAAAGGTAGGACTTTTATTAATAAAATCATAAGGTAACATAATGGTAACCTTTGATTTTTTCGGAAAGCTAAGTGCTTGTTCCATGAAATATGTTTTCTCATCTTTATCATTCAGGATTATTTCATAGCATTGGGCAAAAAAGGATTTAAACAAAGGAGTAAACTCGGATGTCCTTTAAGTAAATCTTTCACTTTTCTATGACACCGACGGTATCAATTATGTGAGAAATATGAATGACATAGTTCCACATAAACCATCAAATCAGAATAGAAATTAATGACAATTCAAAATAGGCAAATTGTGGTAAAAAAAAAAACTTTTGCTCTTTAAGGCCATCATAACAACAAAGAACGTGATATACTTCTCCCTTTGATTTGGAAACTTGCCGTTAAGTTCAAATAAGAGAATGCCTCATCAATCCTCATTTTTGGCTTACTAGCACCAACTCTCTCAACACCGCTATCACCATTTATATTACCTTTACCACTTCCAGAAACTTGTGATTGACTGTGACACATAGAACCGTAGCTAAAAGCTAGCAGTAAAATTTATTTGTCCAAAATATTAATATAGAGTTATGTTATACTCTCATCCACTTAAAATCTATGCTTATATTGGGATAAAAGAATTTTTTGATATAGTTCATTCGAAATCGACAAATCCTTCAATATGATACAACCAAAGAAATAGTGGTATTGTTGATATGTTTGATCCTTTAACCTATCAAAGAAATATGAGAAAAATAAAATTTAATCTAGACCAACCCTAACATACGCAATATATTTAAAGATTCCGTCTCTATCTTTAGTTTTTCCTAATAATTCATATTAGAAGTTAAAAAATTGATTTTAAATACTCAAAACTGTTAAATTATGGAGAAAAATTGCATCTAACATGTCTTAATCACTAAGATACACAAACCATACATCATAGGAATTAAAGATAACTAATTTATCAACAATTCATCCAAACTATTTATAGAACAACAAAAATAGTTTTACACCAAAAAAAAAAATTAAACAAAAGATGCTCCTTTTTTAAAAATGAACTTACCTTTTGCAATAAGTATTTAAAATCAAATGTCTAAAAAGATCTATAAACAAAAAATAGATTTGAATCAATTGTTTAGATCAGAGAATATTATAAAAAAAAATTCATTTCATTTGTCTCTACCTTTTTCCTTTCTCCCTCCTCTTTGACTCAGAAGAACAACAACACACAATTTTGAGAAATAAATAGGAAAATGACAAAGAAGTGAGGCAAAACAATTAATTGCATAAAAATATTGCTACAATATATCTTATGTATTTCTAATATCATGCACGCCTATATATTGTATCAATAAAATTTGGTGAATATTCATAAAAGCTTAAATGTTTAAATGAGCATCAAATAAGTAATAAGTGTGCACATTTTCAAATTCTGCTAGATTTTTCCATATCAGCCTAGATTAAAATAAATGACAATTATGAGAATTCCACAATGCATTGTTAGTTTTTTCTGTAGAATTTTGAGTTTATTAATAAATTTATAATTAATGGAATTCACCTTATATTTTTGAAACAAGTGTGCGGTCAATTAGTTTCTCACAAAAGCCTAAGACAATGTTGGATATTTAATGTTAATAATTATACTTCAATTTTTGCAAAGAGGAATTAGTTTACATAATATTGTATGTACAAATAACTCTATAATGTTGAATTGGATGACTTTATGAGGGCCGTTTAAGTGATTTTACCAAATGAAATGGAATACTTTGGCTGAGAGATAAATTTACCGTCATTTCAGTTTATTTCAAATGGAAAGAAGGTTATGCGATCACATTGGTTTTAACTAAGTTTTATGTGATCTACACTTCAACTCTCCTCAAGATTACTCAGATAGGTATATCTACCAAATGGGTCGGTTATGATAAATTTATTTGAATGATTTAATAAATAGATGTAACACTCGGTCCTACAAAGAGCTAAATTTAGAAAGAACTAAATCAGAAAGAGCTAAATTGAGATTGGTACAAGTTACTCTAATATTGTATGTTTTGGGTCAATTTCAAATGACCATATCTTTAAAAACAGGATGAGTTAGAGGACCCATAAGTTATCAAACGAAGGTCGTTAAGTCCTCTTCCCAACTCCACCGAGTTTGCTAAATTCCGAGTTCGGATGAAGAAGATATGGTTGTTTGAGTACAACCTGTCTAGTTAATGTAATTCCTCCCTTTAACGGAGGGATATTTTTGTCTTTCTTAGCCCACTGGGCCTACACATTGTGTCTCCAAATTATGGTCAAATCTAATTAAAATTAGTTTTCACTCAAGTCTAAAATGTTTGAAAGGTTAGGGCAAAGTTCAAGAGTAGAAAAAGGGAGAAAGCTTCAAGCGCTCATCATGTTTTGAGGATTGTTGCCAAGAACTTGGTTCTTTCGAGGTATCTAAGTTTTAATAGTAATGGGTTTGATCACCCTCATGCCAATCATGAGTTTCAAATTTTGAATTCATCCATGAGATTGAGTATATTGAGTTCTTGATTTAGTTCTTTGAGGTTTTGTGCTTCATTCTTTGATAATGGAGTTTTGTGGAGTTCTTTAGGTGAGGATCTTGCAAATGAGGGTATTTCCTTGAGGGATTTTGAGTAGATTTTCATTTACTTGTTTTGGGTTAATGAATCTAAGGGATTTTAAAAGAAATCAACCGATTCCACGTGAATTAGGACCAAAAATCGAGAAGAAAAATTCCTCATAATGTTCTTGAAAAGGGCTAGGGTGGCGTGCCTTTGATGCACCAGGAGGGATGGCTCCTTGCGCGTGCATTGCACCACAAACCATCCCAGTAAATGGAGGGCTGGAACCACGGGCCAAGGATATGCTAGGTGCGTCAGTCTACCTTCCCTTATGTTCTTCTTTCCATACTTGTTCCTTTGAGTCGAGCTTTCATTCCCCTCTTAATCCTAACTATCTAAACCTTCATAAATCATTGAGAGATCCTACATATATTCTAGTCATGTCTCTTAATTTCACTTTTCAAATTAAAGTAAAGATTAAGAGTAAAGTTTGAGAATGTCTTTTGAGTCCTTTTGAGAAGTCTTCTACAATTATTTATATCTTGTTTTAAGACTTGAGCAATTGAGTATGAGGATGAGGAGAATTGAGTTCATTATTCAAATTGAGTATGAGGGGTCTAAGTATTCCCAAGTATGTAATACTTTACATCTAAAATTAGAAAAACTATGCTTCTAAATAAGTTTATGAGTAGTTTTAAGCATCATATCTTTTAACAGAAATCTTTTGAGTAATTATCTCAAATTGAGGAGGAGTTATATTTTATTTAAAACATATGAGAATGAGGTATATATCTATATATTATTGGGAGTATTATTGAGCACCGATATGGGGATGAGTTCTGACAACTCAAAATCCGCATAAACCATGTATGCCAACATGAGTAAAGGGTCATACTTTTTAGATGATTCCTTATTCCTTTCAAGAATTGATTAGTGGATCCACTTAGTTGAGGATGTCCTATACTCCGTCAAGGTATAGGAAAGTTCTCCTAGCATGAGCGAGACGTTGTATCATCACGTAGCTCATAGTAATGGTTGTTGGTTAGAGAATCTACCAACTAAGTGTAAAAAGTTTGCTATTGTATATTTTTATATACATTGAGTTATTATCTACTTTTAAAAATGATTTATGTAAAATTCATCTTTATTGTTGCTTTCATATTGAGTTGAGTTGAATATTATTGAGTTGAGTTGAGTATCCTTGAGTTGAGTTGAGACGAGTTGAGTATGTTTTTCTGTTCTATCAGTTTAAGCCTATATTTATACTTCAGAGTTCCCCTTACATGCTCGTACATTCAATGTACTGACTCCATTTGGCCTACATCTTTTTATGATGCATATAAAGGTATTCAGGGTAGTCAACATGCTCTCTGTTGATATCCCTTGCAGCCCCAGTTAGCTTCGGTGAGCCTCCATGCTTCTGGAGGTTTCCACTTTTATTTTCAGTATTATTAAGATGTTGTGGGTCTTGTCTCGACGTCCTTCATAGTTATTAGAGGCTTCATAGATAGTAGTGTTTTGAGGAGTCTTTTCCATTTCCATTGGTAATGTTTAAGACTTGAGTTGCCTTTTATGGTTTGTTAAATACTTTAAATATTCTAAGTTATTTTTCTTGATACGTTTGAGTTACTCATTGAATATTGAGGTCATATATTGTTGAATAAGTCTTCCGCTGAGTATTAATCCAGTCCAAGGGTTCGCTTGGGGACTAGCAATAGTTCTCCAGTGCCGATCATGTCTAGGGTGTAGGCTTGAGGTGTGCCAAACTTGGTATCAGAGCATAGAGTTAAAGAGTCCTAGGGTGTCTATGAAATTGTGTCTCTAGATTCCTGGTTATCGGTGTGAAGCTCGCCACATCTACAATTAGGAGGCTGTGATATTTAGGAAATTTTCCACTTCTTTCATACTTTTTTCATGAGATTGAGTTCAACTCTATAAAAGTTTCTTTCTAATTCGTGCTAGCGCGTATCTTTCAAATAATGCCTCCATGAAGAGCTGTTTGAGGTCGTCCTTCTTAGAGAAATGTTGATCCCTAGGATCAACGGGTACTCAATGGACCAAAAGTGCAACCCCAAGAAGAGGTCACTAATGCTGAGTTCTAGAATGCTATTCGGATGTTGAGTCACGTGATGACAAACCAAGCTGGTCAACAAAGAGTGGTTCGATAGGATATGGATGATACATCTAGAATCCATGAGTTCTTCAAGATGAATCCTCCAAAATTTACAAGGTCAAATGTTACTGAGGATCCGGAGAATATTATGGAGGAGCTACATAAGGTGTTTGAGGTTATGCATATTGCTGAGGTTGACCGAGTTAAGTTAGATACAACTAGCTCAAGGGTGTTTCTAGGATATCGTACGACAAATGGAAGAAGAACAGAGCTAAAGGGGCACCAATTATGAGCTGGGTTATGTTTGAAGGTGCCTTCATATGGCGTTTCTTTCCCTGTGATTTGAGAGAGGCTAAGGTAATATAATTTCTTACCCTTAAGCAGGAGTCCATGAGTGTGGATGAGAATAGCCTCAAGTTCACTTAACTATCCCGTTATGCTCTGGAGATGGTTGCGAATATGAGGAGGAGGATGAGATCGTTTGTGTCAGGGTTGTCTCGCTTATTGAGTAAGTAGGGTAAGGCTACTATGTTGATAGGGGACATGGACATAGCCAGGCTTATGATCCATATGCACCAGGTTGAGGAAGACAAGTTGAGAGTTAGGGAAGATTTCTACAACAAAAAGGCTAAGAAAGCAGGTACAGAGTGTAGACATCAGAAGGCAGGTACTGCCCAACCGGTCATCTTCTCAACAAAGGCCAACTAGACCTGCTCCATCATCTGCTTGCACCAAAGAACAAAGTTGAGTTTAGATATCAAAATTTGTAGAACTTCAGAGCTCGACATGCTCAATCTCATGGTAGTGTGGCACAAGGAGGCAACTGGGATCCTAGATGTGTTAAGTGTGGTACGCAGCACCCAGGAGCGTGTCTTGATGGCTCAGTTGCTATTTCAAGTGTGGTAAGATAGGTCACTTCATGAGAGTGCCCTAAGAACATGCAATCTAATAGTAATGGGGGCAATAGAGCCTAATTTTCTTCAGTGGCTCGAGTAGACAGAGCTACACCAAGATGAGCTATTTTAGGGACAAGCGGAGGAGCAAATGTCTATACGCTATCACCAGTCGCCAAGAGCAAGAGAATTCACTAGATGTTGTCACTAGTATGATCAAAGTCTTTACTTTTGATGTATATATTCTTGATCCAGGTGCGAGTGTATCTTTTGTGACTTCGTATATTGCTATGAGATTTGATATTCTTCCCAAGTGACTTCTTCAGCCCTTTAGTGTTTCCACACCAGTTAGTGAGTCTATTCTAGCTGAGAGAGTTTATCGTGATTGTACCATCTGTATCAATCACAAAGACACCATGGCTGCCTTAGTCGAGTTAGACATGGTGGACTTTGATGTTATTCTAGGTATGGACTGACTTCATACCTATTATGCCTCAATTGACTGTAGGACTCGAGTAGTTAAGTTCCAGTTTCCTAAGGAGCCAGTTATAGAGTAGAGGAGTAGTTCAGCATCGCCTAAGGGTCATTTTATTTTGTACCTTAAGGCCAGAAAGTTAGTGTCTAACGGCTTAATCTATCACTTAGTCCGAGTTAATGACTCTAGTGTTGAGATACTGCCTATTGAGTCAGTTCCAGTGGTGAGTGAGTTTCCAAAGGTCTTTCGAGATTATCTTCCCGAAGTCCCTCCTAAGAGTGAAATAGACTTCATCATAGATATTCTTCATGATACTCGACCTATCACCATTACCCCATATATAATGGATCTTGCTTAGTTGAAAAAGTTAAAAGAGCAGTTGAAAGACCTTCTTGATAAAGGTTTTATTCGACCTAGTGTCTCACCTTAGGGAGCTCCAGTCTTATTTGTGAGGAAGAAAGATGGTTATCTTAGGACGTATATTGATTACCGTCAATTGAACAAGGTTACCATAAATAATAAGTATCCTCTTTCGAGAATTGATGAATTCTTTAATCAACTTCAGGGTGCCACTTGCTTTTCTAAGATAGACCTCAAATCAGGCTATCATTGGTTGAGAATAAGGGAAAATGACATCCCGAAAACATCATTTAGGACCCGCTATGGTGAGTATGAGTTTCTTGTAATGTGTTTTTGTTTAACCAATGCTCCTGCAATGTACATGGATCTTATGAACATAGTAGTTAAGCCATATATTGACATGTTTGTTATCATGCTTATTGATGACATCCTAATTTATTCGAGGAATACATAGGATCATGCTAGTCATCTTAGAGTAGTTCTTCAAACTCTCACAGATAGAGAGTTGTGTGCCAACTTTTCCAAGTGTGAGTTTTGGATTTAGTTCGTGGAATTCTTAGGCCACATTGTTCTAGTGAAGTGATCGGACTTGACACTCTGAAGATTGAAGCAGTATAGAATTGACCTAGACCCACGTCTACAACTGATATAAGGAGTTTCTTGGGTTTGGCTAGTTACTATATGAGGTTTGTTGAGGGGTTTTCATCAATTTCGTCCCCGTTGACAAAGTTGAATGAGAAGACAGTGAAGTTTCAATTGTCTGAAGATTGTGAGAAAAACTTTCAGGAATTTTAAAACTGGTTAACTACTGCCCCATTATTGACCATACCATAGGGTACACGAGGATTCGTTGTGTACTTTGATGCGTCCAAAGTTGGACTTGGTTGTGTATTGATGCACAATGGCAAAGTTAAAAGCTATGCCTCCAGACAACTTATGATTCACAAGAAGAATTACCCGACTCATGATCTAGAGTTGGCTGCTGTAGTGTTTTGTTTAAACATATTGCATCAATATCTCTGTGGTGTTCATGTAGATGTGTTCACAGATTCCAAGAGTCTTTAGTTTGTATTTAGTCAGAAAGAGCTTAATCTCAAACAGAGGAGATGGTTAGAGTTACTCAAGGATTATGACATAAGTATTCTCTACCACCCAAGTAAGGCTATTGCTGTTGGCGATTCTTTCAGCAGGTTATTTGTGGGTAGTACTGCCCATTTTGAGAAAGGCAAGAAGGAGTTCGGTTATTGGATTCCAATGAAGGTGGAGTGGTGTTGATGAATGGGGCTGAATTATCTCGGTTACACAAAGATGTAACGTGACTTGAGAAAAGTCTATTGGTGGAGTAGTATGAAGAGGTATATTGCAGAGTTCATTTCTAAGCGCAAAATTGCAAACAAGTCAAGGTAGAGCACCAAAGGCCCGGTGGTATGGCTCAGAACATAAATCTTCTGGAATGGAAGTGGGAGAAGATAAATATGAATTTCATTACTAGGTTACCGCGATCTCGCCGGCAGCATGTGATCTAAATTTTAACTTTCCTTAAGATTACACAAGTCTGTTTATTTACCAAATGGGTCAGTTATTAATTCTCAAAACCACTCCCTTGGAACACGTCTCACAAGATAACCCTTGCTATGTAGCATTATAGGCAACCACATATGAAAATGTAGACCCCAGATCAAATAAAGTATAAGCACACTGATAGGAGATGGAGATTGTATTTTTGATAACCTGATCCGATGTCTCTACCTTTAGCCTCCCCGTGAAAGCATAGATATGGCCGCGTCTATCTTGACCAATTGCTCTTCATTCTTGATGAGCACCACTAATACTCTAGGGACAACCCCTAGTACCCTAAACTAGTGCTCTGGGTGACCTTGTTGGCTCGTCTAACTCTATTGACTCGACTGACCCTTCCTCCTACAATGATTGGTCATAGGAAACTCTCGAGCAAAGTGAAACACTACACTACTCGTAGAAACCTCTACTAGTAGTACCCCTCTGAGACCACTCGACTGAACCTGATAGACCACAATAGCGTAAATACGATAAATGTACACCCTGAGAAGCCTCAACAAGGGTCTGAACCATTTGACCACTAGAACCTGCAGTGCTATCATCTATAATCTATAAAGTTGCCTAAACTGGCCTAGAGGGCTAAAACGCTTGTGGGTAGCCTTTTCTTGGGAACCCCTTACCACCCGATTAAGACCCACTGAAACCACCCTTACAGTGGGGCCTTTTGTGGGTTCCTCCATTAGCGTCACCATGAATCCCTCAATTGTGTGTGCATGGTCAACAATCGGAATGAAAGAGCAACTCGATGCCACCATCTACTATGCAGTCATCCACAGTGGACATGAAAGTCCTTAGACAAACCTAGACACCCTCTCATCCTTTGTTGGCATCAGCATAGATGTATGTCTAGCAGACTCATTGAACTGTGCCTCATTTTCTACAACTATAAAGTGATCCCTCAGTAAAGTCTCTAAAGTCATCTCGCAATTGTTCCCTCAAGCTATGAGGTACATATTTTCCAATAAAGCCTCAAAGATATAAGTCCAACTTATCAATGATGGCCTGGCTAGTCTGCACTAAAGATAAGATATTCGCCACTACTTCACCGACCCATCAAACTGGAAGGTGGTATAATCAAACCTGTGATCCTCCACTAGTCCGAGGTTATGCAACCTCTCCTAATAACTGAGCAAAAACTCATTAGCATCCTCATCTACAATACTAGAGAACCTAAGAGGACCCAATCTGATGAATCATCCCACCATCTTATTCTCCTTAGACGACATAGTTGGCCTAAGTGCCATAGGTGGAGAAAAGGTCAGAACTGGCTAAGCCACTAAAGAAGGGGCTACAACATCATAATATGTTGTTGGGGTCTACATACCCTATGTACCTATTAGGGCTGAAGTTTGTGCCTTATCTCTGACCTGTTGTCCAGCTAAATTGCTACACATAATACCCTTTTGCGATATGCCTTACTTGAATTAGAGGATCCTAGCAAAAGTATCCTGAAGTACTGGGATGGCCATGAACCCCGGTGGAGGCAGGGCTGGCTTCACACCATTCGGCTAATACTGGACATACTTAACTTCTACCTCAACCTCTAGTGTTATTACTCGCTCGTGGTCTCAAGTTAGTATTGTAGTTCATGCTCTTTATTGACCTCTATGTCTTCCTCGCCATGTACCCCAAGCAGCGTTCCACCTGGAGGTGTAGGAGGGTATCACCCACCCGCACTCGACCTCGTCCTAGCCATCTCAAAAAGAATGAAACAAACACACTTTAGATATTGGTACAACCTTCAACGCACGATAAGAACCAAGAAACAATGAAGTATCCCCAAAAATGCCCTATAGCCTCTCGAAGATTGGATACAGACGTCACGGTATCGATCCATAAGACTCTAATAGGAACTTGGTCCTTTAACTGTGAAATTGGTGAACCAAGTGCTCTAATACCACGTTGTCACGACCAAAAGATCGAGCTATAATGGTGTCCATTATAACCCTCCAAGTGGAGAAGCATAAACCTAAATAAACTTGCAGAAGACAACAATATATTTATAATAAGACAAACAGAGGAATGAGAAGCAAAATAAACTAATGGATCACATTGTAAATCATTACTGTGACAAAATATACAAAAGAGGCCCAAAAGAAACCGAGAAGACACAACTAACACAAGAATCAATCCTCAGACCTGGTATGACCTATGCATGAGCTACTAAATATCGAAGGTCCTAAACACAAAAGATTTTACTAATCCAAAATACAAAATATAAGTCAGTGTAAAAGAGGTAAAGCAACAAATCTCCAAATGCTCAGAGCTCACCACAATCCAAGTTTGTGACGATCGAGGAAGATCCAATGCTCATTGAGGGTGGCTCGAACTAGAGTTGCACCACAAAATGTATAGAGGAGTAGTATAAGTACCAAAACATGGTGTACTCAGCAAGCATCATAGGCTGACCGAGCTAAAAAAGATCAAATATAAATAAATAGCACGAAGAATTTAAAAGACAAGGGAAGAATCTAAACAACAAATATAAGATAAAGGACAATAAAATAATATCAAAGATTAAGTCACAAGTTATGCATAAGTCATAATACACTCAATACACCTGAAAGCTAACTCACACTATGATGCCATGCAAAACCAAGTAAGGAAACCTGTAAGCCCAAAAGAAACATCGAGCTGCCTAGAATGATACCTAAACCTTAACTGAAAGCCAGTAAACCCGATAGATGTATCCATGGGCCGCCCGGGATGGTACATCGAAGTTACCATTAATATAAATCTTGATGAGAGATTGTAACCCAACCTAAGACAATGGGCTACCCAAAATGATTAAGCGAGCTCATTAGAGTAAAATACATCAAAAATTTACAAATTATCAAGTAAAAGGGCTTTTTATCACTCTTGAATCAAATGGGTGTCGCAGACTTTCAACTCATTAAAGTCAAGTTTTCCCCTTTTAAAACCAAGTCATTTCCATCAAAGTTCATCCCAAAAGTAACACCCCTCCCGGGCATCATCACAATTAAGTCATTTCATCGACAGAAAACTAGGAAGAATACTCGTCACACCACAAGAGGACTAACCAAGAACACCTGCTTCTAGCTCACGACCTCAAGAGTAACAACTCAATGATCGAGAAACAAATCGTAAATTCAGGAATTTTTAAAGGCATACAAACCGAGTCAAAATTTAAAAACACAGAACAATCCTTAGTTTCATGTGACCTATGAAAATTTCTAAGGATACTAGTCAACAAGCATAAGGGCAACCTAAACTAAGGCTTTTGGCTAATACTACCTAAACAACCCAACAATGGCCATAGATCAACTAGGCATCAAAATCTAAGCTAATCCAAATGTTTCACCAAATCATACAATACTACTAGATTATAATATATGTAAAAGGGCTTATTATAAGACGTAGATACCATCGCCTACCTTGAGGCTGAAACCACGCTCACATAAAAATTACTTAGGAGTTTTGCCCTTCCAAAGAGCCTCGGAGCAATTCCAAGCTATCAACAACACCAAGGGAACACAAAAACAATCATTACAAAGCAATAATAAATAAAGGGAGTCAAAAGAACAAGAAACCCCCAACAAGAAAACGTGGTACCACAGATAGAGTCATGAAATCGACTCTGTTACAAGGTTTCAAACCACTCAAAGAACTTGGACCCCAACCATGAGAACAAACCAATTTCTGATCAAGAAAAACCAAGACCCCCATTTAATTTAGCTCAAGGGTTCAAAATAAGGAAATAAAGATGAAATTGTGGATATAACCAAGAAAAATGGAAGATTCAACCATCTTGGAATGAGACCACGAACATTCACAACACACTCCAACAAAAATCACCCAAATCCGACAACAAATGCTCCAAAAATCACATAAAAATCATATTGGAAATGCGGTTTTGGTTGTTGTCCAGTCTTTTAAAAAGATATTGGCAAGCACTGAATTGCTTTTCACGATCATGGAGACCTCCTCGTGATCGCAAAGGTCAACAAAGCCGAGACTTAAGCTTTAGATGCACATGGTTCCAAGTTAATGCCCACAAACGCACCACAACCCCCATACACAAAGGAAAAGGGGGGAGACTCCCCATGATCGCGACAAAGGAATTAGTTCTACACCAGCAACATTGCATCAGTAAAATCACTAAATAACAAAATCCTCTATTGGGGTCTGGAACTCGTTCGGAATCCTGTCGACGCAAACTAAGTATAATACTAGACTAGAAACGATATTTCTAACTCAACGGAATCAACAAAACAACCAACAAAAGTCGTCTCATCAAAATGTTGACCAAAGTCAACACTTCAATGAAATAACAAACAAAACACTGAAAGCCACAAATATATCCCAAAAACCTTAAAAACCAAACCAAAGGTCGTTCTAGACAAAACTCCGAGCATACATTCATCTTTTCAAGCTTCCTTCCTAAAATATTTCTCATGGATCCTCTAAAGAAGATAGAAAGTTCTGGATCAGTATTATCAACCATTAATAAACTAGAAAACAAATAACTAATACATCAGCTCAAATAATTGCTACTAATACAACAACTAGGTGCATACTGATTGCTACTAAAACAAACAAATAGCTCATCAACTCAACTAATTGCTACTAAAATAACAACTAGGGGCATACATTCATCTCTTCAAGCTTCCTTCGTAAACAATTTCTCAGGGATCCTCTAAAGAAGATAGGAACTGGTGGATCAATATTTTCAACCTGATTGTAAGCTTATGCTGCCGGGGACATTTTCTAAACTACGGCAGCAACTGCCTTTTTCCTTTAGCCTGTTCCTACGCCAACTTTTCAGCCCACTTAAATGCTTTTATAGGGACTCCTTGTTAGTGTAAAATTATACTACATAGGGCACTAGAGTACTCAGATATGAACTATAATTATTAGTATCTTTGGATAAAGTAGGAGATCGTATAAATGCTATCAAAAAGATGTCTGTGTATCAACAGTTTCTAAAGAAGATAGAAACTTGTGGATCAATATTTTCAACCTGGATTACAATTTTATTCACCTTAATCATATTATTTTAAGCTTATGCTGCCATAGACGTTCTGTAAACTACAACAGTACAGATTTTGCCTTTAGGTTGTGCCTACTCCAACTCTTTAGCCCATTTAAATACTTTTCTATGTACTCCTTGTTAGTGTAAAAGATTATTCCATATGACTCAAGATTAATCGCATATGAGCTGTTATTATTATTATTATTTGAAAAAGTACGATATCGTATAAATGATATCAAGAAGATGATTGTGGATCAATAGTTTCTAAAAAAAAATAGAAACTTGTGGATTAGTATTTTAAGCTTGGATCATAATTTGATTTATCTTAATCAAAATATTGAAAGCTTATGTTGGCAAGGATATTCTGTTAACTAAAGTAGTAGAACCTGGCCTTTAGGTTGTGCCTACTCCAACTCTTCAGCCCATTTCAATGTTTTTCTTGGTTCTCCTTGTTAGTGTAAAATCACATATGAACTATAATTATTTTTATTTTTTTTGATAAACTAAGAGATTGTATAAATGATTTCAACAAGTTGCAGGTTTGATAGTTAATAAAAAACAATCAGATTGAACGATATGCTAGGAGATGTGATGATTGTTATTTTAATATAAGAGGTATTTTGATCATTTTTTATGTGTATTCAAAACTTATTTGTTTTTTTAGGAGTGTTTGAGATTACTTTGGATGAGAATTACATGAATGATAGTTGTGAGGATATCTAGAAAAAAAGAAGTCGACAGTGGTGTTACAAGTTAAAATAACTATTTGAAAGTGCACGCTTCGAGGAAGAAGCTCGTAAAATGGGAGTGCTAGATATTTCTTTATATTATGACAATTGTAATTGTCAGTAATATTGATACTTTAAGCTGGCAGTATATATTGTTGGTAAAACTAATACTTTTAGTGACAAAATGATAGATTTACCCACATCATTATTAAGTTTTTTTTATAATAATAAATTTTTCATTAATTTATACCTTTAGGGATAAAGTATATTTTTTTATATAAAAAGTAGTCGTTAGTGACGAAACTACATCTGATCACTATGAAATAAATATAACTTAAGAGACAATTAATGTCGTCACTTATTGAACTAAATAATTCGCGACGACATAATTTGATGGATAGTAATAACATTTTTAGTAAAAAAACATACTATTAACTACAAACAAATTATACTTTTTTTGATAAGTAAATTCCTCACAAATGTTTATGCATTTGGAGACGATTTTTCTTTTAGTAGTTAATATAATACATTTAGTGATGACACATGTTAAGTGATGACTGATTGGCGAAATTTCAATCAACACACAAGATTTTAAGTGATGAAATATGATTTATTAATGACGAAGTTATTTGTTGTAGTGGAAGTTAAACTTTAAGGAAAACTTAAAGGCTAAAACTCGTACTCGGACCAACTCCAAAAAAAAGCATCAAAACCGTAACCGATCAGCACACCTGACCAAAATAACTCTTCTATAGCTAATGGAACTGATGAAATTCCGATCTGACATCAAAATCTCCGCAAGTTGACTGAATTCAACTCTTTAAGCACAAGGCCACAAAAGATTGACAAAGTTAAACTAAACTCAACCAATTACCTCGAGAAGCATGCTACCCATTCCGACACCACACAAACGCCATAACAACGGTAAGAAAGGGGGAAAATAGTAAAAGGACCTAAAACACACAAATGCCCTCGAGGGTGATTACAATTTTTTAACAAATTATGCGGTCAATTGTTTTCTTACAAAAGTCTAAGGCTATGTTGGATATTTAATGTTTAAAATTATACTTCAGCTTTTTAAAGGAGGAATTAGATTATATTATATTGCATATACTAATTTCTTTATAATGCTGAAATGGATGACTTTATGAGGTTCATTTAAATGATTTTACCAACTGAAATAGAACACTTTGGCTAAGGGCTAAGTATACCGTCATTTCTATTAATTAAAAATGGAAAGAAGGTTATGTGATCAAATTTCTTCTAAATAAATTTTATTTGATCTAAACTCTAACTCTCCTCAAGATTACTCAGGTAGGTATATCTACCAAATGGGTCGGTTATGCTAAATTTATTTGAATTTAAGTTAATAAATAGATCAATTACTGACTCACTCAAAATTTATTTCTATTAAAATTTACTGGGATAAAATATGGCTCACGCCCCAATCCGCCTACTTCTTACTAAGTTTCAATTCCCCTTTTTTTGTTCTTTTATAAATTTTGGGTACCTTTTAAAATTATAATTTTTCTTTATTATACCAATATCTAACATATCAAAAAATGAATTTTTTTTCTTTAAAACAGTTTGATAAGATTATCCATGGGATAATCTGGCTAAGATATTAGTGTAACTTTTTACGGCTTGGATTGAAATAGACAGAGCTGATAAATGGATGGATTGTACCAAACTAGGACATATTGTAATAATTATATCTAAATAGCTATTTTTGTCACTATAGTTAGGGGATCTTATAAATCTATCTCCCTTAACATACGCATAAGAGTATTGTATTATGCTATCTTTATTAATGTACTAATTGAAAATGTAAAATTGAAGAAACAAATAGTATACCTAACATGATCAAAGTTTAGTATCAAGTTAACAATGTAGGGCTAGATAAAATAAAGGATGAACAATAATATAGAACAATTCGAGTTTTCAATCGAACTATTTGAAATATGTTTTCAATTAAATCCGTATAGCGATGCATATTTGAAACAAGGTAGACCATAAGTTAGGAGTAAAATTTTTTAATTAATAAAAAGGTAGACCTTTTATTATTAAAATCATAAAGTAACATATATGCAACCTCTGTTTTTTTTCACAAAATTGAGTGCTTGTTCCATCAAATATGTTTTCTCATATTCATCATTCAAGACTATTTCATAGCCCATGGGTAAAAAAGGATTTAAACCAAGGAGCAAACTAGGATGTCCTTTGAATAAATCTTTCGCGTTTTCTATGACACCAACAATATCAATTCTGTGAGAAATATCAAGACTTAGTTCCACATAAATCATCAAATAAGATTATAAATTAGTGACTATCGACAATAGTCGAATTGTAGTAGCAGCAAACCATTTTCTCATAAAGTTCATCATAACAACAAGGAATGTGATATACTTCTCCCTTTGATTTTGAAACTTGTCCTTAACTTGGTTCAAATAAGAGAATGCCTCATCAATCGTCATTTTTGGCTTACTAGTACCAGCTCTGTCAACATCGCTATCACCACTAATATTACCCAGACCACCTCCAGAAACATGTGATTGACTGTGACAAATAGAACCATAGCTAAAAGTTTGTAGTAAAGTTTATTTGTCCAATATATAATATAGAGTTTTATTAAACGCTTTTCCATTTTATATCAATGCTTATTTTGGGATAAATGAAAAAGGTTTTAATAGTTCATTTATAATTCACAAATCCTTTAATATATGATACAACCAAATAAAGAGTGATACTTTTCATACATTGGAGCCCTTAACCTAACAAAGAATTATCTGAAAAATAAAAACCAAACTAGATCAACCCTAACAAACGCAATAAATGGTAAAGATTCAATCTCTATCTTAAGTTGTTCCTGATAATTCTGTGTGGAAGACAAAAAATGTTTTTAACTACTCTGAGTTGTTGAGTAATTGCAAAAAAATGGCATCTAACATGTCTTCATCATTTAAGATACACAGACCATACATCATAGGAATGAAAAATAACTAATTTATCAAAAAATCATCTAAAAATTATTAGTACATACAAAATTGACCTAGAAAAAAAATGAACAGAAGGCAAAGCTCTTGCGAATCTCTATGGGAAAAACCAAATGGAGAGTCATCTCTTGATCTCTTTATGCTGCAAAAATAAGTTTTAAAGTAACAAAAACAAATAAACAAGAGAGGCTCAATTTTCTAAATAAACACACCTTTTGAGATAAGTTTGTAAAATGAAAAGTCTAAAGAGATCTATGAACAAAAAATAGATTTTAATCAGTTGTTTAGATCAGAAAATATAACAAAATCTTATTTCGGTTCAGTTGTCTCG
>JAJOOR010044451.1:0-15764 GCA_036250505.1 Solanum acaule
TCACCAATTGTGCTAGTTGATGTTGAATTTGATCTCCCATAACATCCGTCTCTGATACCAAGTTGTTATGGTCCCCTGATATGGATCTGGTTATGGGGCGTTGTAGTGTGAAATCAAATGTTTTCTTCCTACGACCTATGGTGCTGGTTCGTTAAGAGAGAACCTGCAATCTCTTGAGTTTGAAGTACTCAAAGAATAATTTTCTGCTTATATTTTCTCAGACACCAAATAGTTTAAATACAATACTTATAAAACAACTACCCCTAGAAACTAGGACATGACTTCCTAACTTAACTGGAATGAAAGACTGCACTATTACAGGAAAATAACTGCTACTAAAGAGAAATTACTGCAGTAACTATTGGATAACTAAGGAGTGATAACATTGCCACGGCATCATTTGAGGTACTTTTACAAGTAAAACTTGATGACATGAGTCGGTTAGGAGAAGGCATTGTAGAAGCTTTGTTAAAGTATAACAAAGAAGCATGGTGTAGGGCATTATTTAAAGAGCATAGCAAGTGTGATGTGGTTGAGAACAACATGTGTAAGACTTTCAACAGTTGGATTTTAGGTGCTAGGTTCAAATCAATAGTCACTATGCTAGAGGAAATAAGGGTCAAAGTTATGAAAAGAATGAATCAAATGAGACAATTTTCAGAAAAATGGATTACTGATGTATCACTAATGGCTATGGATATTCTTAGAAAAAATGTTGAAATTGCAGATAATTGTGAGGTAAAGTTTAATGGTGATCTTGGCTTTGAGATTCATGATCCACCATATAAACATGTTGTTGATCTAAAAAAGAAGGTGTGTAGTTGTAGGTCATGGCAACTAAAGGGAATTCCTTGTGGTCATGCACTTACAACAATTCATTATAAGGATTGAGTTGTTGAGTTATTTGTTGATCACTGGTATAAGAAGGAAACATACCTGAAAGCATATAATAGGTTTATTCAACCTATGACAAACACGGAGATGTGGCCAAAAAGTACAAGACCAGCCATTGAACCACCTGAAATTACTTTCATGCCAGGAAGACCACGAAAAAATAGGAGAAAAGATAGTAATGAGCCTGTTAAGAAGAAGTTTGGAAAGGCTATAAGGAAGGGAAGAAAAATGAAATGTTCTGTGTGTAAGACTTTTGGACATAACAAGAAAGGATGTCCAACTCTAGTAAGTTGTGCTTTAATGTCTCTCTGTTACTGAATTTTATTCTTGTTATACTTTTGACTTTAATATATGTTTGTAGAAAAATGTTGGAACTTCATATGCTGGAACTTCAAATGCTGGAATTTCAAATGCTAGAACTTCAACTGCTGGAACAAGTGCTACAACTAGTGGAACAAGTGTTGCAACTGCTGGAACAAATGTTGCAACTTCAGATATTACAAATGCTGCAATTGGAAGCCGATCAAGTGTAAATGTAGGTCCAAGTGCAGGTCCAAGTGCTAGAAGGCCTACAAATGCTTCACCAAGTGGTGTGAGGCCTGCAACTGCCTTAGCATCTGGTGGAAGGCCTGCCAGTGCTACATCAAGTGCTATATCAAGTGATGTAATGCCTGCAACTACCTCAACATTTTGTAGAAGGCCTACAACAACTCCATTAAGTACTCAACAATCAACTTCTAGTGCAACTGGCCAAAAAATAAAGACTAGCACAACTTTGAGAGGTGGTGCAACTCTTGGATATAAGAGACCGAGACAAAAAAAGAAGAAGCAAAGACAGCTGGTTATGGTCTCTTATTTAAACACATTTAATTGCTTTAATTGATATTAATTCATCTTTAAGTTAAGATTTTTGTTGTTCTCTCAATCTGGAAATACTGATAGAGTGTTACATAGTGCTACATTGTCAAGTTTAACTCCTACCAATATTGATCTTGGTTACAAATCCAATGGACTAAGGTGGAAGGGAAGAGCTACAGTTACTCAAAGGCAGCTACGAGAGGAGAGTTACAGAAGCACTCAAGGCACAACAGACACTCATGCCACACCAAGCACTCAAGGTACACATTAGATTTCACTTTGTTTAGCTTAATGGCTTGATCCCAACTAACTTTATTTTGATTAATGACTTGATCCCAACTGTTTTGGTTCTGCTATTAGGAAGACTTTGTTTTTGTATATGAATTTGTGTTAAGTTGCTATTAGGAAGACTTTGTTTTTTCGTATGAATTTGTGTTTGAATGAAGTTGCTATTCAGATTTCTGAGCAAATGCAGTCAACTATTGAGGCCAGTGTCTTTGTTATTCCATTTCATTATCAAATAACAGCTAGTACAAATCAATATATCTTAAAAATAACAGCTAGAAACCAAATAACAACAGTCACAATAACAGTGATATCAATACTAGTGTTTGATCCTTGTCTTCCTTGCCTTCCATGTCTTCCTTGTCTTCTATTTCTTGCTTGTATTACTTGTCTTCCTTTCCCTGAAATTGTTGATGGATTCTTGATGTTGTATTGTTCTTGGCATGTTGAATCATTTGCATCAGCCCATCGAAAGAATTCACACCCATTATCGGATGAATATTTTTGGCAACCCCAAAACATTCTTCCATGATTAGTTGGTGTTCTTGATGACTTTAGTTCAACATATATTTCACAGTAGCAACATCGAACCGTCATCATGAAGATCAACGAAATCAAACCAACAAAAATACAATAGAATCACACACAAAAAGAGATGAGTAAATCGAAGGAAAAAATTTGAAGAGACAAGATCGAGAAAAAGAGGAGAAAAAAGCTCAAATTTGTCCAACAATGGTGTTTAGTGAAAATAAGGAAGAAGAGATTGTCTTTGAAGGTCAAAATCTGACCGTTATTGCCTTTTGAAGGTGTCTCACACTCTTGTTTTGTGTGTTTCACACGCTCCTTGTGGATTCTTTCCACATAGGATGTCACATCAAAAATTGTGTTTAAAATGTTGTGTTTGGATGGGTTCAGGGGTCCAAATGACAAAAGGGTAAGTAGAAGGGTCCACAATACAAACATATAGAAGTATAAGGGTCCACCAAACCATTTCGCCTTTTTATTTATTTATAAGATAGTGTTCAACCTATTTTTGTGCTACTGTTTTGGGTGACAAATACGGATGACAAATTATAACAAGAGAGAAAAAAGGAACAACTGAAGTAAAAGAAATAGAGAGAGAAAAACAAAAAAAATTCATTTTCCAAGAAAAAAAATGTGACTATTATGTCAAATAAATATATAAAAATACTTAATTGCTAACAAATTTAAACTGAGCTATTTATTGTCAATTAAGTCTATAGGTTAACATGTTATGCCAATTTTTCAAAAGGTTATTAGTTTACAAAAAATATAACCGAGAAAATAATAAGATGAAATATAGCCAAATTAGCTATTTAGCCACGATTTATGACTATTTAGCCACAAGTTAAAACATTATTTTTAGTTTTTATTAACACGGTCTACTTTTATTTTTTATTAGCTACGATTTGATCGTGGCTAAATAACTAACTTTCACGTTTCTTGTAAGTGTCGAATTTCATCGTCAACTGTTAGAGGCGGGTCACAAACAAACCCTATATATACATTCCTCGCATATGTGTCCACATAGCATGGGCATTAGAAAATTCTCCACATTCATGTATGAAGTTATCAACCACAGAACTAACTATTATTCCACGTTCAAGGGAATTCGCTCTTTTTCAAGCATTAGAAGCTTCAAGATCCCTTCTGTGTTGTGTAGTGTTACCTTCTTTTGTTGATTCAAAACATGATTTATACCTTCAAGAGCATTTTTATCTTCCAGTGCATATCATATTTTACGACTCCAGATGTCGTAATTGGTCACTGTTCAATTTTTCACCTTTGTTTAAGTCAGCAATGATACTTTTTGATGTCCTGTCTATTTTGATATATAATAAGGCAAGATTTTTTAATCAGTTATGCATGTGACATACACATTCAAGCAAATTAATTCTCATAAAGGTTACATATTTAATGTAAAATCGAAAAGACACGTAAGTTTTCAATCATCATCTACAAACTAAATTTTAACCAAAATTCAAAACTAATTTCGTTGTGTGTACTAATGTATTGAAGACTTTAATGACAAGATTTTTTTAAGTCTAATAACATAAGTATAAAAAAACACAAGTACATAATTTATATATTGGAATGCAAATAAGCAATAACAAATTACAAGTCATTAAAAGACTAAAATTCTCTTACAAGTCTTCAAGACAATAAATACACACTCTAAAAGGTTGACTAGGCCAAATCTGATGATAAACATCAGTCAATCTACTACTCCAAGTTTAACAGAGAGTGTCTTTTCCTACGAATAGCCTTTTGATTCCTTAACAAAATTTGTTTCGCTCTTGGAACACCAATCTATATAACCTCGCACTCTCGGAAACATGTCCTATGGCGACATGCTCTTCTACCTTGTCCCTTTGCTCGACTTTGAAGCTCTCACTTGGAGTAATTTGAGTATGTTCCCGTTCAGCCATATCTAAAATGGGAACAAAAATGAAAATATGGTTAATACTATTTAATGCGACAACGTATGTTACAAATTTATCGAAAAAGGCCAAGGAATCTTATTAAAAAGGATTACAACTAGGAAACCCAAAAATTAGTTCGAAGATAATTTTGGTTTTTAATTAAATCATAATTTATTTAAGAGGATTCATAACTCAACTCAATAAAATAAATTAAACAAATATTTTTTTCGAAAGAATTTTTTTTATGTAGAACATCAAAGAATTTTTTTTTTCTTGTCCACAAGCAACTAAATGCAAGTACGGATAAACTACAGAAAATGGCAAACTCCATTATATATTAAATTAATATAGCTATAGTATACTCTATTTATGTTTTATGGATATATTAAATTACGCCCTCCATTTTTAAAAAAATGACCTCCTTTCCATTTTAGTTTGTTTCAAAAAGAATGGCCTCTTTCCTTTTTTGGTAACATTTTACTTTCAGCTTTCCACATGGCATGTTTAAGACCACAATATTAAAGGGTAATTTTTTACATTTGACATAACTTTAATTTAGGACCACAAGATTTAAAAGTCTTTTTTATTTTCTTAAACTTCGTGCCAAGTCAAACTAGGCCACTCTTTTTGAAATGGAGGGAGTATTAAATAGCAAATACTATTCCACACGCATAATAAAGATTTTTTCACCCCTTTTCACGCTTCACTGTTCCCTAGTTTTCACTTTCAAAGCTTCTCTTTCAATCTTCCCCAAAATCACTGGATATTTCTCAATATTGTCCTTACAATCACTAGCTCTTTCCCCCTAAAATCCTTACAATTCACAATTTTGTCTTACAATCGATTCAAGGAAACCTATTTTGGGGTGTATACCTGAATGGACGAGTGTTCGTCGCAAGCACAGATCTTTAGGTACTTCATGGTTTGTGAATTGGAGGACCAGAAACAGTCGACCACATTATGAATACCTCATGGAAGGAATGTTCAGTGATGACGGCAATCCGGTAATTTATCAAAAGAAACTTCTAACATTCATACTTAAATGGCAGAGCAGAAAAGGGTTATAAGAGGTGTACAATACAATGCTCATTCTTTGGATGTTCCTCTTTTTTGGCAATTGAGATGCAAATCAAGATTTCACAATGACCTTTCGAAATCAAGGGTCAAAGTGTGTCAAGAGAAAACAAAGTCTTGAACTTTCGAAATCTTTAAAAATGTCCAAGAAGAAACAGAGGAATCTGAAAAGGATACACTGTATCATACCTTTCAACACTGTATTTGTATTCATATTTCTTTTAAGACACATTTGTTGTATACATGTTGTTATAGAATGAAGCAACAAAATACATATGTTTATATGTATCACTTTAATATGAATTGAAGTGTTCAATTGAAACATGACTTAGATCGAATGTCTAAATGGAAATTTTGACAAGTTTAACAAGTTTTTTTTTAAATCACTTCCGCTAGGCAATGTGTGCCTAGGGCTAGTTTTATTAATAAAGAGAAAAATGATCTCAAAGAGAAAAGTACAAGCAAGGAGGGCTAGGCCTTACCTTACCAATCTTAATGAGGTAACTAACCTCTACTAATTAACAAGCATGAAGAAAATAAGAGCTAGAGAAAACTAGATATTATATGATCATCATAGAGTTTATGATACACTCTGTGATAATACTACAAATGAGGATGCTTAAGTAAGCAAAAATACATAATCTAAGAATAAAGTTGAGTTATCAACCTCAAACTTCAATTTATATATGTAAGAATTAAAAGAGATGGATTGCCCGTGTAAAGTAACCTGAAGTATTTCCCTCTTTTCTTCTTCGTCAAATATGTCCAACAAAACTTGATAGTTCATCACTTCTTTTTGGCTTTACTGGATCGTGTTGTTGTTGAAACTGTCATATGATTTTGCTTTGTCAGTCGCATTGGTAGGTGCCTTGGAATAAATTGCTCAGTCACCTTACCATCCCAACAATGTTGCCTTTCATGTGTCTTTTTTTTGTTTGTGTTGCTTCCACTTCTTTGTTGCCTAGGCGAGAGATCTCCATCTTTGGCTACCTTATCAAATAATATGTCTAGCATATCATCCTCATCATCCTCTTCAAACTTTTCACTGCCCAAGTCACTATCATAAGTTGTAGTTGGACTAAGTCTTGAAACTCCAGCTTCTGGCTCATGGCTTTTTTCCAATACTTTGGTGGTGATGGTCAAGATCTTTTTGGAGTTATCAATTGTCATTGCCATAGATGTATTTTCCTTACTTGAATGCACAAATATGGGTGCTTGAGGACTCAACTTACTCCTTGCAGGTGCAGAAATATGTTCTTCTTCCTCAACTAAATATGCCCATTTAGAATCACTTGTTTCCCTTCCCAAACTCTTGTCATTCCTTTTGGAGATTGATTGTTGTCCAAATATTTGCTCTCCAAATGACTCTAACGATGGAGAATTAGGAACATCATGATTTGAGGTGTTGATTGTTGCCATAGGTGGTTTGACCATTGAGTTTTCTTTATTCAACATTGCGGCATGTGTCTCCTTGATTATTCTAGTAGTTTATGGATTAGAAACTTGAAGAATTGGAGTGGACAATGCATGGAGCTCTTGATCAGAATTGATCCTTAAGGCATCAAAGGTGTTAGAGCACACAACCTTCCTTGATACTTTATATTCACAATTTATCGTTTGCTCCTTGCGTGTTGGGTTTGTGCAATCTAGTTGTTGTAGTTTGGTGTTACCTCGAGAAAACATTTCACTTGGTACTTCAGTCTAGCCTCCCTTATCATTGTCCTTCAAAGTGAAGTCATGATCACATGTACCACCATATTCGAAAATTTGATCCAAATTCTCTTCACACTGCTGCACCTTAGTATCCTGGCCATAATCTTCAATCGTGGCCAAACTAGGATCTTTCCCAGATAAAACACCAGCAGTAGGTAGTTTAGGATTTGAAACTAGATCAGACTCCAAATTAATCACAGGAACCACCGAATCACTAGTAACACCATCCTTTGCACCCAAAACAAAAGTCTGCGAGACTGTAGCTAAGGTGCAATTTAGTGTAATTGTAGTATTAAGAATATCATCTCGAACAGAAGTAGCTACAACTCGATCTCTATTATTTTTTATGGCTTCCACCATTGCTATTTCATTACTATTTGCATCTGCAACTCGAGTATTATCATCAATACTTCGATCTATGTTTGCTAGTCCCCTCTTCTCATTTAAAATTTGTCGCAAATCACCTTGAAACTTCTCACTATTGAATTGTTCATCTCCTACCACTCCATTATCTTTGTGATTGTTATCTTGATTCTTTTTCAAAATCAATCGACAACCGTTTTTATTGTGACATTGATGCTTACAATGGTTACAATATAAAGGTAAATTATCATAAACAAATTCCTAAAAAACCTCTTGAATCTTACTGGTCTTCTCGTCCAAATACTGGAGACGCATCCTCTTAGGCAGCTTGTCCATAAGATCAAATATCACCTTCACCCTAGCAGCCTAAGCCTTGTCTTGTCTTGTGTTGCCTTGTCGATAGCTATTGGCCTTCCAACCGCCGATGCCATCGACAACAAGGATCTCTTGGCAAATAAATCTGGTGATAATCAAGGCAATGAAATCCACACCGTGGTCATTGAAGTTTCTTCTCTTGAATTGAAATCTATTGTCCAAGAAAATACCCTATAAAGATGTTGTTCTCCATTAAAAGGCAAAAAGCTTACCGATTTTGATAGATTAACCACATAATCTTCATATTGGTTTATCCTTAGTAGAATATGTCTACGAGCAAGTAAACCAACTAAACAGTTTCCTTTGATGCCCAAGTGTTTAGGTAAAACTGTTCGCAAATCCTTCACTTCTAGTGTATCAGATGAGAACTTAATAATTACAGCTTGATGTAATCCTTCTTCCTGTGCGAAAGCCTATCATTCTCCCTTTGTGAATTGAATTGTAGGCTCTCCATGTACATATTGAATCTGTTTCAACTGAATTTTTGTCAAATTTAGGCAGCCTGATTTGTGGTTAATCGAGTAGCAAAGGATGTTTGTTGATTAAGATTAGGGTTTGTCTCTCCCTCAACCAAAGGCCGGGGAGAGATGTGCGCTGACATGGCTGCTGCTGGGGTTTAGGGTCAGTTGCTCGTCAACAGAGAACATAACATGTGACTCAATCTCTAAAAAGTTTAACAAGTTTGATTATGTATTAAGCTGAAAAAGAACCTATATATAATTGATAAGGCAATGAAAGAAAGCATGATATCAAACAACATCTTATACCACATGTCCAAATAAGCGCATAAATTAACTAAAATGGAAAAATGATGTTGGTAATTTACAAGAAACCTAAGTTAGAATATCAAGTTGAAGGAACAAACTTTGTACTTTTCAAAAGGAGGTTATTTACATGCATGTAGATGCTTTAGGCAAAAAATAATGAAAAGATATGCATTTACGTAAGTAGATGATACCTATTTTTGACTTTTGATTTATTTTAAAACTTTTTTGGCCTAAAAGTGAGTGCTTAAAATCACTTTATAACTTTTTCAAATACCTTTAAAAAAAATTTAAAATTTTTTTATTTAAAAAGCAAAAACACCTAACAATAAGTTAATTCAAGTGGATACTATGGCTAGAGTATGCTCTGTGACGGATCATTCGTTCTATTCCTCTGTGATTTCCCTGACCACTTGTTCATTGTAAGAATCAAATCAATACTAATGTTCTCAAAAATAAAAAATCAATACTAAGAATGATAATAATGTTGAATATTTGTTTAACAGAAAAGGGTCAAATATACCCCATATATTATTGAAAATAGTTTAAATATACCCCTCCTATTATACTTTCGGCTAAATATACCCTTATATCTAATAGAGAGACACGTGAACGACTAAGATTAAAAGAGTCCATTCAATTTAAAATAGACTCAATCTGATATCCGACTATGTGAACTTGTCTAGCGACTTTTGATAGTGAGATCAGTGGTTTAGAGTTTGCGAACTACACAGTGAATATGCCTCCGACACCTGATAAATGATAATCAACCTTTTGATCCTTCAATTTCACAGAGAGTTGAAGAGAGGTATGTGTCGAATTCCTTGTTTAGTGGTAGAGAACTTCAATCGTGCATTAGGTTTTCTTTGTTTGAAGGTTGAGAATAGAGTGGGTCAAAATATTATTGATTAGGGGGTTATATTATTGAGGCGGGGCGGGTTATATCAGATTGAGTCTATTTTAAATTGAATGGACTCTTTTAATCTTAATTGTCCACGTGTCCCTCTTTTAGATATAAGGATATATTTAGCCCAAAGTATAACGGGAGGAGTATATTTAGCCCGAAAGTATGACGAATGGTGTATTTAAACTATTTCCAATAGTACATGGGTATATTTGGTTATTTTTCGCTTGTTTAATCATGTAATTAATTCTTATTAGACTTATTTTAGCATGATTTAGTACTTTTAAACATTTTTATTATGATTTATTAATTTGTAATATTTATTTCATTATTATTTGTTGTTGAATATTTTAGTATTATCACTCATCTCATATTTTGTGTTATTTTCTTAAGAAACACCTTAGAAGTTAGATAGTTGTATTTTGTAGGACTAAAGAAATATTTAGAGTACCAAGTTAATTGTATGTTTGTATGGATACTTTACCAAAAAAACTTTAAAAAATCAGAAAAACACAAAAAAATTCCAAATTTTATCAGTTTGGTTTGATTTATAAATTTAAAAATTTGACACAATTAGTTTGATTCGATATTTGAAAAATCCGAACCAACCCTGTCATATACACGGTACACCCCTAATTGAAGGGTCAATTAAGTCCTAAGATGATTGAATTTGACTATCCTAAAAACTGCTTAAAGATAATTCACATCCAACCACAAAAAACAAGAAATCCAAAAAAAAATCCGAGATTGAAAAATCCAACTTCATTAATTTGATTCGATTTATAAATTTATAAGTGAATTGCTTTTACCATGATCTATGACAGATCCTACTACACGAAGGCTATTTTTTGGTGAATCTTAATGAGTTTTATTTTTTTCAAGGCGATATCATAATACAAATAAAATGTTGCTGACTTATTTTCGATGGCCATCTCAACTTGGAGAAAGAGACAACACTATCGTAGGCATCAGTAGCTCTCTTGTAAGATGCCCTCCAAAAAGCAAAACCATAGTCACCAGATGCTCGAAAAGAACTGAGTCGTCACTGGAAGAGACAACGGGGTGTGTAACAGTTCAAAGCTTATATGAATAACTTAACCAGTAGGACAGGTGACAAATTATCAGAATACAACCACTCCTAGGATTAATGTGAGGAAAATGATAAAGACAACTCGACAACAATACATCGACGTTAAGATTCAGTTGCTGTCATTGCAAGCCTGCCCGTCCCACTCTTAGTAATAACCAACCCCTTTGATTTCTGCTTGTGATTGCTGTGGGCCTTCATTCCCTCCATTCCCAAGGAAAACCAGACGACCTGCAATGCCCGGGGAATTAGGATTCATAAAGGTTCTTCTTGATGGACAATAAACAACTTTGTAATCTTCCTGTACCTATTGCTCATCATGCATCACTACAGGTATTAATAAGCCACAAGATTACAAGTACAAATGAGCTAGAATATCATACCACCCATGCTTTAGAATGGAAAACTTTCTCCAGTTAAAATGATAGCACACATGCTCTGATCATAGAGTTGGTGCCTCCATTAGCGGGTACCATGAGATTTCAGAAACAATTCCTTATTTATCAAGACACAACTTAATTTTTACTTGCATATCAATGAATTCTAGGTGGTTTCAGAATCCAGTGCAAGATGCATCTATTGTTTGCTTTGAAGCTCTTCAAAATTGGCTTTTAATTCAAGTATAGCACCTAGGTACTTTTCACCTGAAGCTCATAAACTTGAGTTCTACAGGTCATCTTCAAAGTTCAACTAAAAGGGTTGCTATGATAGAAGATGGAAAAAAGAGATCAACTCATAATGCAATTTGCTGACTTTGAAAGGTTACTGCACCAACCAACCCAGCCTTCAAAAGAAGCAGTTGCTCAGAGGGTCACACAAGCACGGTAACCTAGACACTAGAATATATGTATATTTCCAACCTAGTATGACCAAAGAGAGTATACAATTTCTAGTCAAGGCTAAACACGTATAGAGACAAAGAAAGCACAAGACTCATTTCTGATGGCATACTAGAGAAAACAAAATAAAAGCTATGCATAGGGCTGAAATAGAAAACAGAATTTAAAACCTATGTTGCTTGTACGTTTCAAAAATGTTAATGGGTGTGTTGGATTCTCCAAAAGTAGTGTATTTCTGGAGAATCCAACACGGGTGCAGAATTAAAAGTGAAGAGACTGTGGAACTTAGTTTAAAAACTACATGCAGGAAAATGAAAGAGAAACTAACTGTAGTGAAGTAGAAAATAAGCATGATGCAGAAATAGATTTAGAAATTAAAGGCATAATACATAAATATGCCCTTTAACTTGACTTTTCAACTCACATTTATGCCCTCCAACTTTGAGTGCCCACAAGTAGACACTTAAACTTGTATAAAGTTGAACAAATAAACACACACGTCTTGCGTGGCATTCTACATGACAATTTCCGTCCTACGTGTGTTATGCCACGTAGGATCCATGTGTCTACTTGTTCAACTTTACACAAGTTTAAGTGCCTACTTGTGCACACCCAAAGACGGAGGGCATAAATGTGAATGAGGCCAAGTTAAAGGGCAATTTATGCATTATGCTAAAATTAAAACTATATGCACAAAAGTGAAAAAGCAACTAAACTTCACTGAAGAAGTAGAAAAAACAAAGTAGCAAATTACCATTTTTTCGTATAGCAATCTCTCGTATGCGCCGTACGAGACCAGTGATAGGATCAGTGAAGATTTTTGTTTCAAGATTACCCTCCACATACAAGATTGAACTACAATTTGCAGTGCATCAAACAATTATCAGAAGGTTAGATCATTTGAAAGGAGATGAGCAAAAGTATGAAAATACAGATCAACAGAAAATAAGCATTCAGTAAAAAATGCACAACAAGTTTTCACCAGATAGCCAAATTCAATCGCTTTTCCCTTCCTGGGAGGAAAATGGCCCTCAAATTTGGCTGAAAAATTAGCAATTAGTTATATATTTTGTAAAAAGATTGTGTTGTATAACACTGAACTATTCTTTTAGGGATGTACTGAAATTTTCTTTTGGGATTCTTATGATTTAGGGAAAAGCGAGAGCAGCGAAAAAGCCAATTTTTTTATTGCAACTCATTAAAGGCTTAACCTTCAAGCAGGCTATTATATTGACTTCACAACAAATAAAATTAAAAGTGGCTAGATTAACACAACCTTCGTCAGGTTGAATTTTTTAAGTAAACAATGATAAACATTAGCTAACACAGGAAATCACAGGCATAAATGAATGGCATAAGACCAAATTTAACTTAAACAGTAACGAGATGGAGGAAACCGGAAGCATACCCAGGAACAATACTCTTCACGGCCATTTCCCCCAACCTCTCTGGATAGACCGAGACTCTGTGCCACTGAACCGCACACCTATTGGCATATTCTCCTGGCTCTTCATTATCAAACGGCCTCCTGTTGTTCCGAATTCCACCTGTTCCAAGGGATAGCAGAGTCACTGTCCTCCCACTTTTCAACCTCTTTTGTATAGGTATCTGGCCAACTTGACCAACCATGATTGCCTGTCCCCGATTCCACATAAAAACATCAAACCAACGTATATTTGTGGAGTTAATATAATTATGACTATGATTGTTGCGTCTTCTATTTTTCTTCGTTTAGTGGGATAGAAAGTAGGTATTGCAGCTATACCAATTTCTCTTTAAATACTGGAAAGACCATAATTTTCACACTGCTAATTCAAAAACAACTCAATCAATCAATCAACCATTCCCTAATCCCAATTTCAGCTAGGGGTACACTAGATGAATCTTCTATATCCAATCTTCTCTATTCAGATTCATTTTGTTTCAATATTAAATAATTCCGCTAAAATGCCAAAAGCAAAAAAATAACAACAAATCCCCACTCAATCACCAAAAGATTTACAATGTATATATGCATGAACTCTATTGGTGCATTTACATATTATAAAATACAGACCCACAAACTACTATGAACTGTCAGGATCATATCTTTGTGAATTGTAACATGCAAAACAGTGTCTTAATCTATTAAATGCCAACAGCCATGATTAGCTATATGAATCCTCACAACCATGATTCTCCATTTAAATTCATATTATACCGACATTATGTAGAATAAAAATAAAAGAACCAAAAAAATAACAAATAAAGAGTGATATGAGTTAACTACATTTTTTACTAAAATAAACATCTCTGAAAGGGCTAATAGACTCAAAGAAAGCATAGGACCTAAAGTAAACATACTGACATGACTAAAACATATAACACCTATATAGATCCTTTTTTATTTATTTAATAATTGAGACATCCCTGAGGGCCAGTGGCTCACAGTCCAAAACTCGGTAGATAATAGACCCACCCCTCTACCCCTCAACTTAAATGCCAGGCTTTTGTCTGCAGTAAATTTCGAACCCCTGACGTGCGCCGAACCCACAGATCACAAATTACATTTTACCACTAGACCAAGGCCCTGGGGCATATCACCTATATAAATCCTTTTCATTGTACCTATCTTTCGCTAAGTTTGCATGGTACTAAGAAATTGCAGTATTACGAGATAACTCCTTCCATGTGATTTTAATTCTGCCTCGGCCTTTTAACACATTCGCTCACCATGGTTTCATGCCTACGAATTGCTGCATTTGGAGATCAACGCAGTACATGACCAAACCATCCCAATAGACATTTTCTTATTTTATCCTCAATGTGTGCTACTTGCACCTTCTGTCAAACGTTGTCATTTTTAATCTTGTATGAGCATATTTACATTTCAGTATTTGCATCTTTGCGAGACTCATATTGTAGACGTGGAGGACTTTAATGCCCAACAGTCACTTCCATATAATATTGTTGGTCTCATAACTGATCTATAGAACTTACTTGTTACTTTGGTAGGCATCATTTTATCACGACATTCTAACAACACTCTTAGCAATACTTCTCCATTTCAATCATCCGATTTTGATTCTATGTGTCATATTTATCTTCATCTATCATTCCATTTTCCTAATATATAATGAGTCTAGATATCTGATTTCTATGCATTGAGACACCAAGATCCTGCCTTATCTCACCTCAACTTCACTGTTCTTAACTTCTTATCCTGACTTAACTTGTCGTGAATATATCCAGTCTTACTCCTACATATCCTCACACCCTGATTTTCTCCATAGTTTAAACTTTTGGTTAACTCCCTCATTGATTTCGTTAATTAGAACGATTTGGTCATCAAATAACATACATTATGCGAAATCAAGTTGTATTGTGTCGGTTCCCTCATCCATAAACAGGGTAAACAAGTACGACTCAATGTCAATCCCTGGAGTAAGTCCACGATGATGGAGAACTCCTTTATATCTCCTACTACTGTTCTAAGGCCAGTGATGAATCCTTCATACATATCCTTTATGACACTTACAAATTCAATATAAATTTTTCTCTTCTTCAATACCCACGCAAAGGACCTTTCTTGGTAATCTATCATATGCTTTCTCCAAATTCCAAATAATAGATGAACAAGGTTCACAATCTAGCTTCATTTATCACAATTCACCTAGTAATACCTACTCCTAATCAATTCCCGAGTGGACAAAGAACAATTACATACTTAAACCCCATTATGTGCATGCATACCTGTTGAAATAGCTAAACATTCAGAAGTTAGTTACTAATCCATTAGTTAGTTAGAAGGTCATTTCAGTCTTTTCAGAATGTTAGTTAGTGCTAGTTAGTTACCTCGATTACTGTGCTGATGAATCAGTTAGTTAGTAGATTAGATATTTTTTCTTCTTCTGGCTTTCTATAAATTTGTGGGTGTATCTCACTTGTAAAAGCATCCAGATTCAGATTAATAAAATTCTCTCTCATTTCTTCCTCACTCCAGTTTCTTCTCTAAGTTCACCAATGGTGTTATGAGCTTGTATGCTCACAGTTTTCTTCATGGTATCAGAGCAGAGTTGTAGTTGAGTTTAGATCTCTACTAGTTAGTAAAATCTGTAGTTTAGATCTGCAGAAATGGTGGCATTGAAGATAGATCAGAACGATCCTTTATACATTGGGGCCTCA
>JAJOOR010044452.1:0-16227 GCA_036250505.1 Solanum acaule
GTTTTGATTCGTTTTCTCAAGTAAAGGCGTTAGATTTCTTCCATAAATCTATACGTTGTTACTTGGATCTTTTCAAGACCTTAGAACATCTAATCCTTCGAAATTTGTGGATCTTTCCTTCAAATCTCCCATATCTTTAGTTAGTTTTGTTGTTTCTTTTCTTGTGCTTCCGCATTCTAATATTCAATTCTCTATTTGTGATCTCCTTTAACCTTGCTGTTATCAATACCTCAATGTGAAAAACTTCCCTTCAGTTGTGGAATTGGAGACTAGATCCCTTTTCTTCAAGTTTCTAGAGAGAAAATATTTTGGAGAGGAATAACTTGATCTTCTTTGGTAAATTTCAGAAAATGACTTCAATGGGTTGAATTTGGGGTTGAAAATACTTATATAGGGGTCCTAGGTAGGGGTAAAACAACATAATATCAAGATAAAATAATTAGTAAAAGACCCAACTGACCCTGACTTACAATGGACGCGAACCTCTAGATAGAGGCCCACACAATCTGTCTCAGGGTCCATGTAACACTCCGGAACTTATAGACTAAGCTAGGGCTTGAAGTTAGGGTTAGAGCCTTGAAACAACCTTTCTGTACCTTGAAATTTATGTTATCGTGTTAGAAAGTCAAGGCCTAAGCTCCAAGGACAAACCACGGGTCCTTGAGGAAAAGACCCAAAATATGACCTGGGTAGTGACCCACGAGGGCAACCTATGCACCGTAGGTCCACCCACGCCCCGTAGGTGGGGGTCATGGGTAAAGTCTCTCAAAATAAGCCATCGACCACTGACCAATGGTTCACCAGCACGGGACGTGGTCCCACCCATGGTCCATGGGTCCCCAGGTGTAGGTTATGCCTGCAACTTGTCCAATTCTCGGCCAAGTATAGGGACTTTTAGGTAAATTCCTTTTTAGTTAGTTTAATGTAGGGTATTTTTATATTGTTTTAATAGACCTATATAAGGGTTTTTAAGCCATTAACTAACCGTTTCCACTTCATAAAATTACAAACCCAAATCATAACCAACTCCTCCCAAATATTTCTCTCACTAAAACCTCCATTGAAGAAGAAGAAGAAGTTGAAGTCTAGGTTTCAAGGAGACGTCTTTTCCACCCAATTTCTTGAGGAATCTTGAATAAGGTATGGTAGGCTTTGATTCATGGATATATTTCTTCCATGAAGTCCTCAAACTCTAAATTTCAAAGTATGGAATTCTCCAAAACCTAGGGTTTTCATTCCAAATCATGGATTCTTTCTAAAAACATTTTCTATGATTTAATTATCCTATATTATGATTGAATTACCGTTTTATGGTGGTTTTACGATAAAATCTCCCATGAATCCTTGAATTCCCATAACCCTAATTTATGACTTTATGATGTGGGTGAATTGTAGTAAGATGAATACTATGAAATTGTTCTTCTAGTAGTTTCGTTATTTGAATCATGCTATTAACCATATCTAATGTAGAAATTCTAGATGTTTGGGTTGATTGTGATTCATGGTCCTTGAAGGGCGAATTGTATATGACTATGAGAATTATGCATGTGCTTTAAGATTCACTTTGAGGATGAAGATCCTATGATTATGGTGTAACTGTGGTATTGATTGAAAGGTCATTCTCCTTTATACCGTTACACATGATTATGCATGAACTATCTATGACTATGATAATCTTGTTGTGTTGAATGAAAGGTTATTCTCATGAACACACTATGACATGATGTGAAAGGTTTACTCACATAGTATTGATTCTAAGGTTGAAAGGCTATTCTCACCTATTTTAATCTATGAGCTATCATGATACCATGTTGGATTGAGTGTTAGGGCATTCTTCCATGAACATGACCCTAAGTAAAGACTTAACATGAATTTAAAGGGAATTATGCTTAGCACCGAGTGGATATGAATATGAGATGGAAGCTTCACTACAACATTTTAGGCCTAAGGCCACCCCAGTAAAGTGTAGTCTAAACTAGCAAAAAGTGTGGCCTTTGATAAAAGGCTACACTTTTGGACTTTCAGCAACGCTTTTTAGGGAGTGGCCTAAAGAAGCGTAACCTTTGACATTAGGCCACACTTTTGAAATGTAGCCATAGCAGCTACACTTAAAAAGTGTGGCCAAAGACTTCGAAAGCTTGCAAGGCTTGAAGCTCAGAAATGGATGATTTGAGATCCGTTGAATTCAGACCATAAAGCGTAAAAGTCTTTTTCCTCCCACTTGAATAGAAGATTGAAGGGAGGAAGTCAATTGCCCCTTCTCCAGCTAACCGATAGGGAAATCCTTACACAAGCCCAAAAAAAAAGCATGAACTCGATCTTCAGCCCTTACCACGATTCTCTCAAAAAAAGGAAGGTATAAAGGGCACGCTTTGTAGTAATTCATTAGCAACACCTTCGTTTGATTATACTACACTTAAAAGCGTGGCCTTTGTTTCGTTATTGGTCACACTTAAAAAGTGTTGCCTTTTATATCTCATTTAGAAAAACACTTATAAAGTGCAACCTTTCTTATGTACTAGATAAAATTTGTAATCAGTAAGCCACACATTGGACGTCCCTATAGCAACACTTTTGAAGTGTGGCAATATTGTGTAGAATTTTTCTAACCACAATTTTTCATTTTTAAAAATATAATTTGTATTTGCATATATTCAATAATCACATAATTAAATATATAAGTGATCTAAAGCACAAAATTAGCTAATAAATAAATCGAAGCTATATATTTCAAAGAAACTTCGAGAAACATTTCTTGTACAACCAATACTTAGAAAGTGATTGCTTAAAGATCTCTACTATCAATACATTCCACAAAACCAAATGCATTCAAAAAAAATATGACAATAGTACAAAAACTCTTCATCATTCACTACAATAGATCGAGTTTACTTCTGGCCACTATTCAAATTCAATTACCAGCATTTTCCTGCACATTCAAAATAAAATTATAAGTTAGTGAAATAAATCATGTATTTGTTATGCTCAATACTAGTCATTTTTAACAATACTTCCCAGCCCCTTCCCAATGTAGTGGTACTATTATGAAAAAACACCACTCTTAGTTGCTATTAAAACATGTATTTCATTTGCTAATAACATGTCACAGTAAGTAACTACAACAAAATCCCTTTTCCAATCAACTGTTATTACAAAAACCATAATATCCTAGTTTTACATGTATTCCGAGACTCTTTCGGCAAATATGAACAATAAATCTGGGAGAAAAGAACAAAACACTTAAATGATCACTCACAAACATTACGATTGTAAAAAAAAATTCCTTTACAGGAGGATATAAATATCATTCCATGGGATGCACCAAGTGTCTTCTAAGAGCACAAAGAAGATGTACAACCAAAGAGCTCAATAATTTTTATGCCAACAATATGAACATAACAAAAAAGCTCACAATACAACTAACTGCAACTTCATTTCCTTCAAAGACGTCTCTCCTACCAGTAAGCCAAAAAACGATTAAATGCAGTCTACTGGTGCATCTTCGCTATAAATATTTGAGGAAGAAAAATTATATAATATAACTCCAAATATTGCAGGGTTGAGCATTGAAGACAAAAATGATGTCTGTCATTTCATAACGTAATATGACTGTACAGGTCAAAATGTAAAACCTAATCTGGGCATTTCTTAAATATTCCTTTATGTCATTTGTTGTTGGCTATTCTGTCTAGTTCATTTTATTATAATATATGCACAAATGAGATATATAACACGCAAATCTAGAAATCTCAATCAATATTTTTTCATCTACTATCTAGCATACATTATCACCACGTTAATCGATAGTAAATTTGGAAGGAGAGCATGGTTAACTTACATCCTTACGATCCACTGGAGAAGAAGGTGGTATCTGAAAAGATGAGCTAGACATGACACGAATAGACAATCAATATAGTTGCATAACATTATATAATAACATATGACATTAGGAATTATCAATAGGTGATAATATGCTATCTAAATGTGGTAAGTGAACACTCACCTTGTTTGGTTGTGTACTACAAAATGTTGATCTGACATGCTGAAAATCAGTTTGTTTGGTCATATCAAATTTAACAGGTCATTCGTACAAGTCTCCAATTTAAAAGGATGATTTTTAAAATCAGCCAGAGAAATACCAACACCATTGAGTGTCTTATTTTATGGACTAACACTTGCACTAGAGTTCCTGCAAAATCTAACTCTACTTTTTGGGCATAAGTTGTGCAGTAATAGACTCGACTTTTACTAGTAGGGCCTTAACATTCTTTAGAAAATCAAGAAAATATATCAGGTTAAAATGACATGATACTAATTATAATTTGTTAATCTAAGATATATTCGATCTCATCAATTCTGAACACTTAATCCTCCTCTAAAGAGGTAACTCACTTCCCCTATCTATTTTTTGCATGATCATCTTCTCCTTAGGCTGTCAAGTAGCAGTGAGGGATACATTTGATATTATTCCCTTTGTTTCACGATGATCATTAGGTATAATCTCCTATAACTACACCACCAAGACCAGGTAATAGAACAACGGCCAGAGCAACAGATTCCATAGCCGCAATTCTTCCTTGGAAATGGCAGGAGCTGGAGGACATTTTTTGTTCTAGATAGACATAATTCCTACTTTTCATGAGCACAGATTACTCAGAAAAACCATGACTCACTTACATGAGGATCATGATTATAGAGAGTACACTTGATCAGTAACCTTTTGATGTAAACTTGATTATCAACTTTTCCCAAACATATAGATATCTTATTTTCTACATTAATTCAAATACTTGATTGTCTATCTTCAACTATTGTAATTGTTGAAGATAGTAATGTACATAGAAACAATCCAATAAGCATTTCTACATGCTAGAATCAAAAATTGATTTCCAAATTTTTTTTGCTATCATCAATTTACCTGATATCGCAAATAAAGCTAACTAGTTTGATTTATTCTTGAAAGCGAAACAATTTGCATCTCTATTCTTTGTAGAGTCTCGATGTACATGCACTTTGAAACACTCATGGCTTTGAATTGTCGAGAAATTAAGGAATAAATAAATTTATCAGTGGTAGAAACACTTGCATGTAAGAGTACAATACAACAATATATTAAATCTAATCGAGAAAACCAATAAACAATAATTTGAAGTTAGAAGGTGATTGAATACAAGGAAAGACGATGACATTCAAAATTTACAGATAGAGAGAATATTGGATATGACAGTGAATTTAGCCTGTCTCAAGAAAGAAGGCAATCAGAACCAAAAAACCTCAAAAATCACGCAACAACATGTAAACTAACATATGCAGATGATCACGACCAAAATGGAATACACATGGATGAGAAAACAAAAATTCAACAGAAAGGTCACTATGAAACTAATCATGAGCACGTTATGAAAAAGAGTAATGACTTAGTTATATAACAACCAGTTGACAATCAGAACGCCAATACACAAGTAACATCTTTGCTATAAACCTCAAAAGATATCTTGATATATAGAATACATGTATACAAATAGTAGAGAAACAACCTTTGTACAATTTCAACTAACTCCATAGTTAATGATATCTGGAAAGAGGTGACTAAGGGAAAAACCTGAAACTTGCAAATCAGTCTCCCCAACTTTAATAGTATTTGGTGGAATTTTGGGTGGTGTCATGTTGATAAAGAAGGAAGTATAAGAAATGGTGATAGGAATATTCCTGCCTATGCACACAAGTTCTGGATGTCAAAAATCTAACTTTGACATGTATGAGCTAACTAATCTACCGTCTACACATTCTGGACTAGCCATTTAATATGTTCAATTACTGGAATACAGTAGCCTGGGTGAAGGTATGGAAGTCCTTAACGTACGTAATTGTAGGTGTCATAATGATATCCACCTTCTCGAAAATCTCCATATGGAAATACATTAACCTCCGCCTGCAATAACCTAGAGAACATTGTTGATAGGTTTCAAAGATATCAACATAAATTTTTTGGCAACTAATTAAGTATAAAAGTAAACCTAAGGTAAGATACAACTATTTGATGTTTTCAGTCATTTCAGATGCCACCATATTTCTAAATCAATAAATCAGTTCTCAAATGACAACAATAGCATTAGACCAGTTCTTAGATGGAGTCGAAAAGAAATTCATGACTAGGTTAGATTGCTTTAGTGTAGGTAGCTTCAGAAACATGTGTCACCTAAGCCGCTGAGCAGCAACATAGTCTGTTGCAGTAAATGAATGAAAAAATGCCAGATCTGTACAAGTATCATATGTCAATATTGCTCTTTCCTGGTGACAAAAAAAGAAAAAGAAAACAGATAACAAGGATGATTTGAAGTTGCTTCCAATAAGACATTGAGATCTAGTAAGAAGACATGTGATGTACTAGAATATTCAAAGCAAAATTGTGTACCCGCCACCACAGTCTGGATTCAGTGTGCACAATGATTCAGGCCCAATAGAAACAAGATGAGCAATGTGCATCTCATGCAACTCTGGTAGTACAATATCTACAGTCTTCAACCACGCGATAAAGAAAAATCTTGAACGTACTAACAATCTTGTAGAATGATAGATACTCACAATATTGACACTAATTGGTCCAACAATTCTAAACCAAAGCTAGAAGATACACTAGCCAAAGTCCAAGATAAAGTAATGGAGAATGTAATAATAGAAATAGACATACTTTGCATCCATGCTTTTCTCATAGTCAACTAACAACATTCTCACACTTGTCAGATATATCAGTTGAGAAGACATCATTAAACCATTACAAGAGTAAGTTGCTATGAAATTATCAAAGAAATAATGGTTATAACAAAAAAATAAAAATTCAATGCACAACAGTGTAGTCACATCTTCATATTTTCCAAGGCGCTGTGATTCCAGATATCGTGAGCTCTCTTGTGAAGGGAAATTAGGTACACAAGGGACGGACTAAGAGAAATAGAGACAGATGATTAAATTACATAAACAGAACTTCTGATCCACCATGATGTCCAAAATCGATAAGTGAAAGCTAGGACATGAAGTTCCTTAGACAATTTATACACACACTAAGAGAACCAAATGCAAACATTAAGACATGCAGTTCCTTAGGCAACTTATACACATGAAGTTACTAAGAAACATATTAGTGAAAGATCCAATTCTACATCCAGCATTTCAAGAACATAATGCATAATAAAGAGTTGTATCCAAAGTAGAAAACAATGTTTGCAGCCACCACTATAAGGAAGAAGGAAAAGATACACGATATTTGCAAGGTGGGGCACGAGGTAGAAGGACTATAGTTCCCATAAGGAAAGCTTATTAAATCAGGGCTTGTTTATACCCTTACTTCTCTATGTAGAACACGGTTGGAGTGTAGATAATCTATTGCCAGTAATAGCTGAATCAGCCATTTGCCGAGTTTACGCAGAGGAAAAAGTTGGTGAACACATAAACTTTAAGTGAACCACTCTAGTATGAGAACCCATTATGATGGAAGTTGTATCTGAACTACCTCTTTTAGTAAGAGATCTCCCCTAGACTTCCTTATGATATTTTCCTTGATCACCAAAAAAATCAAAAAGTCATTATCTTCATAATACATCATAAAACATTCCTATGATCATATCGCTTTCAACCTCATAATTTAGGAAAAGGTGTCTAAAGATTCTTCATATAAAAGTATCATAGGGTGGTTCAGTCTACAAATATATTTTGACCATCTTTTGGGAGAAACGTAAAATTCATATAAAAATTCTAGCTAGGCTAGGATAACCACTCACATATCTCCATCTTCACAATAGTTGGTAATGATGCATACTCAGTTCACCTGAAAGTAAAACAAAGTCAATCCTGTTTTGAGGCAACTCGATCTAGAATTTTTCTCAAGTCAAGGATATTCATTTCAGTTCCAACCAGACGCCGGCGCAAAATCCAAAAGGCGTAGCTATCGATGAATATGTTTAATCTAAAATACAAGAGTAGAACTACCAGAAATAGTTATGAAGATTCGGTATACGATGGTGTGCTCGTATAACCAGAATTGGAGCATGGAGTCAGATTGTCTACTGAAAAGTGAGGGCTTTGATGTGGCCTCATATGGCACTGGGCAACATATAAAGCTTTTTGGTCCTTCTATTAGGGAACCCAATGTTTACGACTTCGGCACTCCTTATAAGAAGATGTTCGATGACCTCAATCTCAAAGACATCGAACTGTACATACGAAATGGAATACTGCCTATGCTGAAAAGGAACTTGGGTGTAAAGTTTCCACCTTAACGTTGGCAGGATAATGCAGCTGATGGTCCCTTTGATGTTGTAATTACATTTGAAGAAAAAGTTTTTGATTTGGTGCTTGAAGATCTTCATATCGAAACCATGTTCTCTTGAAGCCGGTTCTTATTATCAATTTAGATGTAAAAGATAACAATGATGAGGCAGCAATTGGATGTCATCTTTCTTTGATTTTGTGTCAAAAACTTGAAGCGACTGAAAATTGGGAGGATACTGATGATATTATCAATGATTTAGAGAAACAGCACAGACGGAAGCTCTTGTACAGTATCTCCTTCTAATGAAAGGATGGCAAGCGTAAGAGCGTTAATGGAACTATCAGTTTGTTTCGTGTCCAATTTGTCTGCTGGTATGCTGGGAACACATTACCTTTTTATGTGTTACCTTCCCAGTTATGGCAAGTGACAAAAAGATTGCTTCAAAAGCCTTTGTTGGCTCGGATTATTTTTGCAATGCTCATTCTTCTCCGTTCTCATAAAAAAAATCAGTTCCAAATCCTATTCTAGAAACTGAATAACATAATACCTCACGATATATGGATGGCTTAACTTAGCCATCAGATCCATCTGCCATAGAATAATACATACACAGATATCTATTAGCTTAACATTATGCAGACCTATCTAATCAACATAATATCATTCCAAGCCAAAGTGAAATTTACTCTATAAACTGCAGACACAAGGTTCTAAAACAAGACAATGGCTTGCACGACGATTCTACTTTGCTTTCAAAACCTAATGACTTTTTAGAGTGAAATTAATATGATTCGATTAACAAGACCCTATAGCTATTCAGTTTAATTTCCCACTAATGAAGCTAAAATACGAGCTAGACTCCCAAAATCGTATAAAAAACACAAGAATATCAAAATCCTAAAGCTAAAATTTAGACTTTCAAAGATAGAATTTCTAACCTGATAAACCCTATTCCAACAAAATCATGTTCTTCAGTGAGAAATATGATAGAAATCGTGTTTTTCAGTGAGACACTCTACAACTCTTCATCGAGAAATTGTGTTCTTCAGCGAGAAATCCGAGAGAAAATCGTGACGGAGAGACTTAGCTTCAGTTCATCTGTGACAGAGAGACTTAGCTTCAGCTCTCGATCAGTTCTCAAGACTTAGCTTCAGCTCTTCAGTTCATCAGAGAAAAGCATATTTTTCGATTCATTAGAGAAAAGCGTATTTTTCTAATTTGGGTGAAACAAAGTTTTAATGTTTTATGAATTATTATTTTTTTGCCCAATAAAAATGGGAGGGAGAGTTAAAAATGTTGGAGGGAATATAATATTTTAGTGAAAATTTTATGGCCACACTTGTAATGTGTTGTTTTTACAATTATAAAAATAGGACACTTTAAAAGTGTGGCCATATATGTAAATAGTTGTTGCCAAATATATTGTATTGTGACAACGCTTATAAAGTGTAGCTTATATCATTAAAGAGTACACTTTGCAAGTGTTGCCAATAATATCGAAGCTAAAAGTTAAAAACTTGGGCTACGCTTTAAAAGTGTCCCCAAAAATATTTTAGGCAACACTGTACAAGCGTTGTCTAGAATTAGTGTGGCTGTAGGCCTAAAATGGTGTAGTGCTTTTACGGTAGTTAGTCCGCTTTCAAATGGGCTTCTTTTATGCTAGTTACTGCGGGTTCCCGAAATAGTTATCTCAGGAGATAGCAACCTTTTACCTCAATTAGTCCGGGTTTCTAGAAGCAATCTCCCTATCCCTTAACTATGTCCCCACATAGGTATTTAGTTAGTGGGTCCACCTAGGCAAATAAACTTTAGTTCTACCTTAGGCAAGTAGAACACCTCTTTTCGGTGTGGGGGCATGACATTGGATTCCATGTAGCGCACATGATCTATGTCGGTTAAGGCTATTTTACCTACATAACAAGAATATGAAGTATGATAAGAACATGAACATGAACTATACTTATGGCTTCTCAAGAAGTTCTACTTAGTGTGAGTGGGGGTATGTGACTTCATTCAATCATTGCACAAGTACACTTTAAGATTGGTTGTGGTGTGGGTCTCTTATGCTATTAAGACTTATGAATTATGTATGTCTAATATGGATTGTTGTTATGAGTAGCTTTCCTTGATATGAGTTAACATGAATGTTTCCTTGTCTAAAAAGTATTGATTATTATAAAGGCAAAGCATGATATGTATGATGCTGGTGACCTAAAAATGGAATCTTGTCTATAAATTGCAGAAGTATAGCTTAAGGTTGCTTATGAAATGGTTTGACTTATGTTTCTACACAAATATCCATGATGACTCTTAAACTTCATCAAATGCATGATTTCAACTAAATGTCCCTTTTTAGCATATTTTCAAGGATTTTAAGCATGGCTATCATACTTGGTGCATTTTTGTACTAACCCATATTTTCTACATTTTTCTATAAGTGTAGGGCCCGGTTGTTGAGGTGTGCCATTCTCATTATTCGAAGCTTGGATTAATTCTCTCCACGCTTTTGGTGATTCCTCATCGTTTGAGGATGGAAGTTGTTCATTTCTAGTTTTTTTCTCACTTTATATTTTGAGGCTATGTTGAAAAGGGATGTGACCCTTATTGATACTCAATTGTATTAGATGGCTTGTTATATAATGTTTAGACTTCCATTTGATTTTATGAAAGACTTTGATTGTAAAAAGTTTTAAATTCCACGTCATTTCTATTACTTATGTTTATGATATGCTAAGGGATTTTATAAGACCCCTTCGGGGTAGAGTATGCCATGTGACATATAAGGGGTACTCCTAGGTCGTGAAAGTCCACGAGCCATCTAGGCAGTCGTGACCCTGGACCAGCGGCTTGGAAAATTCTGCCTCCCCTTCATGGCCATCACCACGACCCGTTTGGCTCTTCACAAGTCGTCTGGGTGCTCGTTAGAGGAGCTTGGCATTGGGGAGGACACTTATTACATCCCCACGAATTATGGTGCCCTTCACGGCCCGTGAAGGGATCCATGAAGGGTGCCTTGGCTCAGTGAAGGGCTGGCGACCTCCCACTTGTCTCCCTTTTGTAGGTTTCTTATTTTCGAGGGGTTACATAGAATAAAATTTAATTTGAAACTTCAATTTAGCAATTAAAATAAGAAAAAATTGCCATGCCTCATTTCCCATGCCCTAAAGGCCCGAGAAAACCAACATGTAAATTTTTCTTACTAGGCATATAACTATGAAAATCTTAAAGTTGTCACAAGTTCACATAGGATGTTGTGATACGAACTAACATAAGTACACCCAAAACTTATATGCAAGACATGGTCGTTGAGGTCAGAACATGTTAATAGACAAAACACAAGTGAACTATATACATTAGTCTACAAAGCCTCTAAAAGATATAAAACCTTAGTTTAGGGCGGGACAGTTCCCTGCCTTACCCTTCACTATCATACAGTAACAAAATAGATGTCAAAAACTCGACAAGTCCCGAATCAGCCTTGAGCTTCACCAATAGGACATGTGTACCTGTGTTCCAACTAAAGAGGTCTACTAGTTGGACTACATGTTCCTGCAACATGAAATGCAGCGTCCTAGTAAGGGGCGTCAGTACGAAAAAATGTAATGAATATGTAAAGAAATAACATATATAAAACAAGGCTCAAATGAAATCAAGTATCCATATAGAAGTGCGTAGATTAGAAAAGGAGACAACCTTTTTTACTCTTGTCGGAGCATGTATGTTACATTCATTTCTTTACTTTTCTGTGTGTTATGATCATTATAAGGCATGTGATACAAATGACCAGTTGATCAGTGGTAGAAGAGGATGACCCATACTAGGCGTTTTAACCCCCGGGTTGCTATCCTCATAATTACACAAATTAGGATCGGTGAATGCTAAGCTTTCACCCCTAAGCTGCCACCCTTCTATACCAATTAAGATTGGCCCATGCTAGTCTTCCGCCCCCTGAGTTTCCACCCTTCTATACCAATTGGGATCGACCAATGCTAGGCTTTTGTCCCTGGGATGCCACCCATAAATATACAAATTGCTTCACTTAGCTTTTTTAATCTTAGAGATTGTTTTTTTGGTTGTCATAATCATTTTTAAGATTTGGAACTACGGACCAGTAGTAGAAGACATGAAAATAATAACTTCAAAGTAGTAACAATGACATAAGGAGCTATGTAACATCAAAGCATTACTTGTGAGCTTAAATGACACAATTTACTTTAATTGACTAAGAGGAGAATTCACCCAACTTGTTTTTGCAAATACAATATCTATACTAGCACATCTGAGGATAATTACACAAGTATAGAATAATGAACATGTAATGAAGTAATTCTACACAGTAAGTATGAGGGGGAAATATTGTTAGCTATTTGGAGATCGTACGTTGCCACTATGTTTGCTTTACTAGGTATAGAACTTAGGCAATTCACTTCATTGATATTAATCGCATATATCATATTTCATGCAAAGGAATATGGAATCAAATAGCCTTACATATCTTATTTTCTGATTAATACAAATATCATGGTTCAGCCTTTCTTTTTGGGTGCTAATCTACATTATAAGGCATGATTAAGCTAATGTTAGTAGCTAATCACATCAGGCCTTCGAAAAATAGTAGCTAAACACTTGACGGAAGTTAGGCCCATAAAACCCTTACACAAATGGGGAACCACCACACCCTTCTTCTATACATTAATACAACTTCATACATCCTTTGCCAAGAAAACCGAAGCTTGCCCCAACAACAATATACATAAGGCATCCACACTATCAATCCCCAAAAATCTTTCAGCGTAGTAGGAAAATATTGAACTGAAGGATTTATCACCATCATGAGTTCTTGACAAATATAGGCAGAATTCTCCACCCCAAACCTGTATTTAAAGAGAGGCAAAAATGGGTAGTAGTCTTACCTTAGTTTCTCAAAATTTATCCTCTAAACTTGTACTTCAGGAACTTAAACTGTTCTTCAACCTTATACTTGAAAAGGGGGACAATATTCAAGAACCCTAAGGTGTTTTAGGGCTGCTGTTTCAAGCCAAGAATGACCAAGAGAGAAACTTAATAAATTTAAAACTTTACAAGTTAAAAATGAAGCAAAAGATCTGATATTTACCCCTTTAAAGGGAGGTGTATTGGCCGACTTTCTTGGCCAATTGTGGTCCATATATTGTCTAAGTAGGTGACCGACCTACTTGGTCTTTTAACTTTGGCCTTTGAGGACTTCAACACTTGTTTGGCCTTGCTGCCAATTATCTCTGTATTCTTGTCAATCTGGGCCATAATTAATGCAAGTAGGTGAACCACCTACTTTGACTTTTCCCTTGGTCCTTTTGGACATAAGAATATTGGGAACTAGTTGTCCATTTTCTCCTTATTCTTCTACTATTGGGCTAGATTAATGCAAGTAGGTGGTAGTGTACTTGGCCCAATTGCATGGTCAAAAGAGTCTCTGTAAGTGATGAACCTACTTGGTCCTTTGGGCTGGTCAATAAGTCAAAGTAGCTGATGCACCTACTAGCTTAGTTAAGTCTTACTAGGTGATGTACCTACTTGGTCCTTTGGGCTGGTCAATAAGTCAAAGTAGGTGATGCACCTACTTGTCAGCTGCTAGCTTAGTTAAGTCAAGCAAGCAACTCACTTATTTTATTTTATTTTCTAAATCTTACTTCCTTTTGCTTTAACTTAACACTTCACCTTTTTAAACTCAAATACAACCTTACTATCTCGAGTTTAAATGCTTTCGTCAAATTGACTTGGAGTATACATACTGAAACGTGCAAGGCAAACAACACCTTCTAATTTATTTTAAACCAACACTACTCATCTAATAAATATGGTCCCTTACCTATACCATAAGTCTATGTCAAGTGTCATATGAATAAAAGTAGCATATGGAGAATACAGGGCATTACACCCTCCCCTCCTTAAGAACATTCGTCGTCGAATGTTAGCATAGTAGCTAACTCCAAACTACTTCAAGACTAAGTTAAATTTTATTATTAGCCACATGGTTCATATAAAGGTATACTTACCCGTCAATACATCAACTCAACACTTTGACCTTTTCCTTTAGATTGAAATAAATGAGGATACTTGGACTTTATTGCTTGTTCTGCTTCTCATGTAACCTCTTCTGCTTGTTGGTTTCTCCATAACACTTGACCGACGCTACTTCTTTAATTCTTAACTTCTTTATTTGTCGATCCAAAATTTTAATGGGTACTTCTTCATAGGTGAGATCTCCTGTAACTTGTACATATTCTGTAGGAGTAGTACGAAATGGGTCACCTATGAATTTTCGAAGCATTGAGACATGAAACACTGGATGAACGGTTGAAAGCTCTTGAGGTAGATCTAACTCATATGCAACTTGGCCAATTCTTCGGATAATCTTATATGGCCCTATATAGCGTGGACTTAGCTTTCCCCTTTTACCAAATTACATTACTCCTTTCATTGTTGACACCTTCAAGAAAACCCAATCCTCTATAGAGAATTCTAGTCCTCTCCTTCTAACATCCGCATATGATTTTTGTCAACTTTGAGCAGTGTCTAGCAGCTGATGTATCACTTTTACTTTATCCATAGCTTGATGAACAAGATCTTGCCCTAATAAGGCAGCTTAACCTATTTCAAACCAGCCAATTGGGGATCTACACTTTCCCCCATATAAAGCTTCATTAGGTGCCATTAGGATACTAGAATGGTTGCTATTGTTATAAGCGAATTCAATAAGTGGTAGATGATCATCATAGCTACCCTTGAAGTCTAATATACAAGCTAGCAACACATCCTCAAGTGTTTAAATTGTATGTTTGGCCTGACAATCCATTTGAGGGTCAAATGTTGTACTTAAATTCACTTGTATTCCCAAACTCTTCTAATATGACTTCCAAAAATTTGCAAAGAATTGAGCACTTCTATCAGATACTATAGAGATTGGCACTCCATGTAGTCAAACTATATCTTTGCTATACAACCTTGCATACTCTTCAACTATATAAGCTGTCTTTACGGACAAGAAGTGCGCTGATTTAGTAAGTCTCTCAACCATTACCCATATAGAATCAAACTTCCAAAATCAGCGACTTCAACCAGTGACAAAATCCATGTTGATCATGTCCCACTTCCAAATGGAAAGTTCTATACGCTGCATAAAACCTCCGGGCTTTTGGTGCTCTACTTTTACATGTTGACAATTTTTACATTGAGCCACAAATTTCATAATGTTCTTCTTCATGCAAACCACCGATAAATTTCTTTCAAGTCATGATACATTTTGGTTGACCCCGAATAGAAAAAATATCTTGAATAATCTACTTCCATTATAATCCTCTTTCTTAATTTATCTACATTAGGTAAACAAATTTTTTTGATACAGAAGTACTCCCTTTTGCGTAAGCTCAAATGCCTTTGTCATACCATGTTGTACATTCTCCTTAAGCTGTAATAGATAGGATTAGTGTACTGCTTCTCTGTCACTTCCACTACTAATGTGGATTCTGCCGCATTTTTCACAATAACCGCTTTGTCTAGAGATTCAACAAGGGGAACCCCTAAGCAAGCTAGTTGGTATAGATCTTTAGTTATCTCTTGTCTTCCCATGAACTGCCCATAAGTGCTTGCAATCGTCTTACGAATTAAAGCATCAGCTACCACATTTGCTTTCCCAGGATGATAAAAAATATCAATGTCATAATCTTTTAATAACTCAAGCCACCTTCGCTGCCTCAGAGTCAGGTCATTTTGTTTAAAGATATATTGCAAACTCTTGTGATCAGTATATATGTTAACATGAACTCCATATAAGTTGTAACGACCCAGAAAATGATAGAGTGAAACTAGAGCCTCACATGTGAGTTTGGAGTCGAGAACTTAATGAAATGATTATATTTGAATTTGACCCAAAAAGTTCTTAAAAATGTGCTTCGGAAGTTACCGGAAACTTGTTTAGC
>JAJOOR010044453.1:0-21146 GCA_036250505.1 Solanum acaule
ACACCCCCCCCCCCCCCCCCCCCCCAACAATTTATTCAAATTCAACCAAATGACAATTTTGACCTTAAGAACGACGTTAACCAATTTATCATTGGGAAAATTCAAGTCATTTGGTCAAATTCGGATTACTCAAACTTCACCTGTACATTACCCAACATGCAACACCCACAATTTAATCAATTAATACGCGAAACTTAAACAAATTGGGCTAAAAAATTGTTTTAACATGCTAGATTTCAATTTAACACCATACGAACCAACATGCATAAAATCAAGGCACAACAATTAACTAAGCATGAAAGACCCATTACACTACCCATTATAATTTCTAGTATAGCATACATATAAATAAGATTCGAGAAAACAACCTCAAGTGAAGACAATGAGACAAACTCAGAAAAAAAGGGAAAGAGGGATCACAACGACGCTTCAGATGCAAATCACACGATACACAAGCAAAAATATAGCCTAGAGTTTGCTTGAAAGAGTAGAGGAGTCGGAAATTTCAAATAAAAGAGAAAGTTTAAGTTTAAAAGGTTAGAAAGGAAGTGGATATTCAATTCACGCTTCATTCGGCGGCCTTACTAACGTCGCCGACCCACTCGGTGATCTACCGAATGGGCCTCAGCCCGCCGAAGTTCACAAATGATGCAGCCCTTTAATAGGATCAAAGGGTGAGCTCGATCGGGTTCGCAAATCCAACTCGGTGACTCGTCGATCGGGCGGTGAGCTCGCCCAAACTTCCAAAACATTCCTCATTTTTATCTTCATAGGCGATGCGTTTGGGCGATGATAGGGGACATTCAGTGACTCACCTAATGTTCCAGTTCCTCACCCATTTGCTTTTCTTCCAAAATATGAAATCCAACCTACGCATCCAACAAACGTTATTCAAATAACAAAAAATAAAGCTTGGGTTACCTCCCAAAAGTGTCTTAGTTAACATCGTGGCACGACATAGACATGCATTCAAGCATCATCCAAATACACCACATCTATCTTGTTCACATTGGGCCATTCTCCAATGTAAAGTTTCAACCATTGCTCATTCACCTTGAACATGGACCCCTCTTCGTTCTAAACTTCTATTGTACCATTTCCAAAAACCCGATTTACTTTGAATGGACTCGAGCATTTTGACTTGAGTTTCCCAGGAAAGAGTCTCAGATGAGAGTGGTAGAGTAACACAAAATCACCAACTTTAAACTCTCGGTGGAGGATTTTGGCGTCATGAAATTTCTTTATTTTCTCCTTATAAAAGGTGGAACTCTTACAGGCTCGAAGCTGAAACTCTTCCAAAGCATGGAGTTGATCAACTCGATCCTTCGACACATCTACCCAATTCAAGTTCATTGCCTTCAAGGCCCACAAGGCTTTATGCTCAAGTTCAATCGATAGAAGAATGATTTACCAAACACCAATTGATACGGGGACGTACCAATCAGGGTCTTGAATGCAGTTCTATACACCTAAAGAATGCCATCTAACTTCTGGGACCAACCAATTCGATTTGCATTAACGGTCTTGACCAAAATTCCTTTGGTTGTTCTATTTGACACCTCGACTTGCCCACTTGTTTGCGGATGATAGGGGTGGGAAACTTATGCTTGACTCCATACTTTCTTAACAATGATGTGAACATTCAGTTGCAAAAATGAGAGCCCTCATCACTAATGATTGCACGTGGAGTGCCAAACCTCATGAATATGTACCTCTTGAGGAATTGAACCACACTTCTCCCTTCATTATTCGGTATGGCCACCGCCTATACCCATTTAGAGACATAATATGCGGCTACCAAGATGTATTTATTCCCATAAGAACTCAAAAAATGTCCCATGAAATCGATTCCCCCCACATCGAACAACTCTACCTCTAGAATAGGAGTGAAGGTAATTCATGCCTTCGCGACACTCATCCTTGCTTTTGGCATTGCACACACTTCTTAACAAGAGACTTTGTATCTTGATACAATGATGGCAAATAATAACCACTTTGTAGTACTGTAGTAGCTATACGCACTCCACTATGGTGCCCACCGACTGGTGATGCATGACAAGCATCAAGAATAGCATCTACCTCAACTTTCGGGACATATCTTCTAATCATGTGATCCGCACACTCCCTAAATAGGTAAGGTTCATCCCAAAAGTACTTCTTCACATCGAAAAGAACCTCTTTCATTGGTAAAAGCTCAGCCCATGAGGAAGAATCCCACACACCACATAATTTGGAAAATCGGCATACCAAGGCGGAGTACTATTCGACACAACCATCATCGACTCATCGGGGATGGCTTCCTCAATATCTTTTTCACCAAAAACAACCACATTCATTTCAAGCCTTGACAAGTGATCTGCCACTTGGTTCTCACAACCCTTTCGATATTTGAATTCAAAGTGAAACTCTTGCAATAATAATACCCTTCGGATCAATCTTGGTTTTGCATATTTTGTAGCCATCAAGTAAAGTATAGCAGCATGTCAGTGCGTACCACCACTTCTGTCCCTAAATGATAAGCTCTAAACTTCTCAAAAGCATACACCACGGCTAAAAAGTCTTGCTTAGTGACGGTGTAGTTCTTTTGAGCTACATTCAAAGTCTTGCTTGCATAGTAGACTGGGTGAAATGAATTTCCTTTGCGTTGGCCATGCACAGCTTCCAAAGCCACTCCGCTTGCATCACACATTAGCTCAAATATAATTCTACAATATGGAGCAACAATGATAGGAGTCGAAATGATCTTCTCTTTTAAGCACAAAAACACCGTGACACAAGCTTCATCAAACTCGAATATGCTTTCTTTTTCAAGATGCTTGCAAAGAGGGTGAGACACCTTAGAGAAATCTTTTAAGAAGCTTCTGTAGAAATCCGCATGACTCAAGAAACTTCTAACACCTTTAACCGATATAGGAGGAGGCAACCGATAACTTCAACTTTGTCTTGATCAACTTGTATGCCTTCTCCCGAATTTTTGTGCCCCAATACAATACCTTTCTTGACTATTGAATGACACTTCTCCCAATTGAGAACAAGGTTTGTTTCAACACATATTTGCAAGACTCGAACAGGGTGCTCAAGGAACACTTCAAATGTATCTCCCACAACAGAAAAGTCATCTATGAAAACCTCCATCGACTACTCTACCAAATCAGCAAAATAGAGAGCATACACCGTTGAAACGTTGTCGATTCATTACACAATTTGAAGGGTATTCTTTTGAAAGTAAACGTCCCATAAGGACATGTGAGTATTTCCTTTTCTTGATCCTCCGGTGCAATGGAGATTTGATTATAACCGGAGTAACCATCTAATTAGCAATACCATCCATGCTTAGCAAGTCTAATAAGCATTTGATCTATAAAGGGAATTGGGAAATGATCCTTCTCGGTCCACACATTCAACTTTTAATAGTACATAACACACCAGTCGCACTGGCACAAACTCCCCATTTTAATTAGGGACCACAGTCATACCACCTTTTTTTGGAACACATTGAATGGGACTAACTCACTTGCTATCTGAAATAGGGTAGACAACTCCCACATCAAGCCACCTAATAATCTCTTTCTTATCAACTTCTTGCATTAGAGGATTCAACCTTCTTTGATGTTCAATACTAGGCTTACAATCACTAGCCAATTAATTCTTGTGAGTACAAATACCGGGAGGGTTCCCATAATGTTGGCAATCGTCCACCCAATAGCTTTAATAAATCTTTTCCACGCAATAACAAGCATTTGCGCTTTCCATTCAAGCAAATCCCCAACAATAATCATGGGTAAAGTATTATTGGCTCCCAAGAACACATAACGACAGTAAGGTGGAAGTACCTTCAATTCGAGCTTTAGTGCTTCCTCAATATATGGCTTTGCGGGAGGACTTTCCCTATTCTTCAAATTGATATCAAGTTTCAAAGTACTATTAGAATAAGACCCTAAACCTCATAGAGAATCCACTACCTCATCAAAATCTTGAATTTCCTCCCCATCGTAGTTCAAAAAGACGACAACCAAAGATTCACCAACACAAGAAAATTCACTCATACTAGCAACCGCTTTATCAATCACATCAATGAATGGTATCACATGGAGGTCACTTGGTTGCTTCATCGATTTACAAATATTGAATGTAGCTTCCTCGACATTTACGTATAATTTCAGTTCACCACTTTCCACATCAACAAGAGCTTTGCCAGTAGCCAAGAATAGCCTACTAAGAATAATAGGGACTTCGACATCAATCTCGCAATCTAGGATCACAAAATCAGCTGGAAATATTAATTTGACCACCTTCACCAAAATGTCATAAAGAATGCCAATAGGACGCTTGATAGAGAGGTTGGGCATAACAAGACACATAGTTGTAGGTTTAGGCTCACCTAGCCCAAGTTGTTTCAAGATGGCATAGGGCATCAAGTTTATCCTCGCCCCAAAATAACACAATGCTTTAGCGAATTGGAACATCCCTATAGTGCAAGGGACAGTAAATGCCCCTGGATTATCCTTCTTGACAACCATATTGCTCGACATAATGTCACTATAACTATGGGATACTTTTATCGTCTCAAAATTCATCTTCTCTTCTTTGTGACCAACTCTTTCATAAACTTTGCATAACCCGACATTTCTACAAATGCCTCAACCAAAGGAAGATTAATGGAAAGAGGTTTTGAAGACGAAAATAAATTTTTGGAACTTCACATCTTTATCCTTTTTCTTCAATCTTTGAGGGAATAGTGGAGTCACTTTGGACAGCGGCATTATAGGTTTCGGAGGAGGCACAACCCCCACATTTGACTTTTAGCATCACCAGACACGACACTTTTTGGTGCATCATCAAACTCATTGGGGTCTTCATTGTTCAACTCTTCGGTAAGTACATCACTTTAAAATAATGATGGTTTTCCCTTCTCTTGCACTTGCATTATTGTCGATTGGCAGATCACCTTCTACAACCTTGCCACTTTGGGTCAAGATCGCCATACATTGCACATTATCATTCTTCGGATTGGCCATGGTATCATTAGGAAGACCCCCTTTCGGTCTCAGATTCAAGTGAGCCGAAATTTGACCCATTTGGGTCTCAAGTTCTTTTATATAAATCGAATGAGAGGTCAACATTCAAAGAGGAGAAATCCATCTTCATCTCCTTGAGCACCTTATCCGATCCTTCAACTTTGTTTAGGATGCGGGGAAGCATATCTTTAGTTCGAAAACCTTGAGGATCGACATTTGGTTCCTTAGGTTGTGGACGGTCATGAGGAGGAACATAACAATCTCTATCACCATCCATTTCTCTCCAACTCGCACCTCTATCATGCAAATCTCGTTCTCTATCTCTCCAACCACTATCACAATCTTTGTTCCAACCTTGATTCCCGCCCAGCCTTGGATAGGTCGGATGATAACCCCCCACTTGGTTCGACAAGAATTGTACCTGTTCATTATACATAGGTTCAAATTGTGCATCATCCGGGCTCATACCACTATTAGCACCAACCGCATTCACAACTTTATAGCCACCTCCCATGACATGTTTTGTCAACAAGTCCATTTAGGTCATTATCTTGGCCATGTTTTCATCACGCTCTTGGTTCTTTTCCATTTGTTCTTTAGTCAACCCAATATTGAGAGGAGATACTTGATCCTCCCTTGTATTCCATGCTGGATTAATCTTGGTCACTCATAAAGCAAAGTTGATGCCATGGCAAATGGTTGTCTCATAATTCCACAACAAATAAGTTGATCGGCGACACCCTTGTTGATGGTGTAAAGATTTTGGTAAAAATATTGCAAGAGCACATTATTTGGCAACCCATGAGTAGGACATTGGAGTAGTAGCTTTTGAAACCTCAACCACGTTTGATGAATGGGTTCACCATCAATTCTCTTGAATTTTTAAATGCTATGCCTTAACTTTACCATCTTCGAGTGAGGAAATAATCTTTCATAGAACACCTCTGTGAGCTCCTCCCAAGAAGTAATTGATTCTCTTGGTAGTTCAGCCAACCACTTTGTTGCTTCCCATTAGAGAAAAGGGAAAAAAACGGAGCCAAATTAAATCTTGAGAGATATTCTTGAAGGAGAAAGTCCACAAACATCGACAAAATTCTGGATGTGATCGTGAGGGTCCTCATGAGAAAGTCCCCCAAAGAAACCTTTCATTTGGATTGTTGAAGCATAGGTCCAGTCATATGAAAAACGGTGTTGCCTATAGTTTGGGGTAAACAAATAGCACCGTCACTATCCACTTGGTCCGCATTTACACCGTTCAAGTCTTTGATTTCATCATTATGTCCATGTAGACTCACATTGCTCCTGTTCACACTCATTTCTTCACTTATTGAGAGTAAAAAACCATTAATAAGAAAATTCTACTACAACCAAACTAGTTTACAAAAACACTTCAATAAAAAAATTCTAAACACAATTTCCCAGCAGCAACGCCATTTTTTATAACGCTCAAGTACACCTCTTATAATCTAAAGTGTAGACAATTGCTAAGAAGTATTAACCCAACGGTGAGTTAGGGTTGATCTCACAAGGAGTGATACAGTAAAGATTTCAAGTACAAAGTATTAAGGTTCTCTAATTTCTTGTAGAACAGAAGTAACTAAAAAGTAACATAATGTAAATGAATATGTTTAAATTATTAATATCAAGAGATTTTAGTATCCAATTGTTAACGAAGATAAATCGTACGGGATTCGAATAAGTATAAAGAGGACCTTATGAGTGTGTGAGCAATCGAATACTAATTTCGCTTAATGGGTAATTAATAATTGCTTGAAGTCGTTGAATCTCAATGGGTAGGATGAATTTTAACTATAACAATCATTTTCAATCAATTATTATGCTTCAAGTGAGTTCCTACGAACCTCAACAAGCTTAACAGTACAAAACAACCCAATTCCTTAAGTTAACCCGCTTTATAAAGCTGGGTTGTAAAGATATAAGCCAATACAAATATCAATCATTTACTCTACTCTAAGAAACTTTCGCAAGAAAGCATCGAGACCTAAAGCTAGAATTAAATTTGCAACTTTAGTTCATAAAAGAAAACACGTAAAAATAACTTAACCAGTTTCAGGACAACTTCAAATCTAGTAACTAATAATACCCATAAGCTAATTTATGTATTTGATTACACAGTCACACCCCTAAGGAATGGGGGTTTAGCCAAACATAATAAAAAGCAAGAAATACTTACCAAAAAGATGTTCCATCGGAATGATAAAATCTCCAATGCTCAATGCCAAAAGTAAGACTAAAACCTTAAAACCTCGATATCTAAGCTCAAAACCCTCTCCAAGAATGCTCAGTATTGTCCAAGTATGTAAAATTGTATAAAAACTGTGTCAAACCCTGTAAACACTCTTCAAAAATCAATTTATATGTTTCCAAAAACTTTCCAAAATTTTAGTACACAGTCCCATCGGCAAAATTTGTCGGGATCGCTGAACTACTCGGTGATCCACCGAATGTCACATCTTATTGCCTTTTAGATTTGACTCCTGCATCCTGTTGCTCTGTTCAGTTAGGCAAGCTTAGTCGAGCTCGCCGTTCCAGTCAGTATATCATCGCAGTTCACTTCTATTCGCCGAGTTGGCTTAGTTCATAAGCCATCTGCTGAACTTTTTGGCAAGCTGGAAGCTCACTCGATGAGTCGCTGAGTGGCTTCTGCGAGCTCCAACCTTCCTTTTCTTCAGCTTTTCCAAATTTTTTTGCTTCTTTTCGCATTGTAATGTCCTTGCCTTGTTCTTAAGCCTTCATTGTTTCACATAAACAACTTAACATCAGTTATGAACACAAAATAGGCATTGAGGACACTAATTCATTATGTAACAAGCCCTAAATGAGTCAAAATTCTCGACTCATCATGACGCAGAACGAAGATTATATTTAGTAAAAGATAAAAAGACTTGAAGACAATATAATAAAATAAATTTTAGGTAACAATCCTATAATAACCCAAACTATGACATGACTCAACAAACATACACATAAGAGAAATGATAGATGGGTCTGACTCACTAAAATAAAATAAAATCAAAATCTGAATCGCATAGCAGAAATGGCGATAAAACAAACTATCCACACACTATTTTCTAGACAAAAGTAGAGTGTCTGCCAATCACCAAGTTTGACTTCTTAGCCACTACTTTACACATTAACCTTCACGAAAGCTCCACCAATTTCAATTGTCTTTTCTTGAGAATAAAGAAAATTGTCATATTCTTTGTCATCATATATCATCTCAATAAAGTGTACATCATTAGGTGCCGGTAGAGGATTCTGAGTAATATTTGGGGGGTTTTCATTTTGGACCACAATCATCTTTGCTTGGTTCACTTTTTCCTCCTCATTTTTAAAAGTTCAACAATCTTCAGTACTATGCCCTGGAGCATCAGAATGGTATGCACATCGTGTTGCAGCATTGAAACCTTTTGAACGTGCATTTATATAATTTTAAGAAATTGTCCCTTTCATATTCGAACGTTTCAATTTCTCAAATAAACATGCATAAGACTCTCTAATTGGTATGAAATTACTCTTACGCCCTTGACCTCTTTCAAATTTCTTTCTTGGACGGGGATTATAGGGTGCTCGAAAATTCTGAGAAGAAGGAAGAACATTTTGATGTGTTGGCACTAGTCGTTGAGGATAGTTTGGTGGATGTGCATATGTTTGTTCTCTATAGACTGCATATTGAGGTGGAACAATAGAGTATTGTGTGTGTTGCATGGGGTGATAGTGATTATTTGAGATGGTGAATATTGATAAAGTGGACCTCTTGGACTTTTATGTGTCTGTAACACAACAGTTGCTACATCCTCCTTCATTTTCTTTCCGCTAAGACTTCTCGATCCATTTTCAATCACTTGTGGCATGGCTTTTGAAGCTGCTTGACTTACATATTTCTAGACTTGATATCATTTTGCACCATTTCACCAATCTTAATAACTTCAGTGAATAGTTTTCCAATAACAAAAAATAAATAATTAAAGTAGTCGGGTTCTTGCGCTTGGAGAAAATGATCAATCATTTCGGACTCTTTCATTGGTGTCTTGACCCTAGCAGATTTCTCCCTCAATCTAATAACATATTCACGAAAACTTTGAGTGGTCTTTTTCCTTATATTAGGAAGTGAAGTACGATCTGGCACTATATCAAAGCCATATTGGAACTATTGAACGAAACTTCAAGCCAAATCTTCTCATGTATGCCAGTTAGAAATATCTTGATCTATGAACCATTCTAAGGCAATTCCCACAAAAATTTCTCCAAAATATGCCATGAGCAATTCTTATTTGCTTCCAGCCCCTCTTAGTTGATTACAATATCTCTTTAAATGAGCTATAGGATCCCCATGACCATCATATTTTTAAAACTTTGGGGTTTAAAAACCGGTAGGCAAATGAACGTGGGGAAACATGTACAAATAACAGAATGAGACAGTTTTATGACCTTCCAATCCTTCCATATTTCTTACACTTTGTTCCAAGCTCTTTATTTTTATAGTAATTTCTTCATGTTCCTTGTTCTTAGTAGTGTTCTCAACTTCGACAAGAAAATTATACTGATGAGTGTGGGGGTAAGAGTTGGGAATTTTAAGAGTACATTCAGGGGTATAACTTCGATCATGTTGAACTTTGGGTGGCCGATCATTGCTAGATTTTGGTACCGTTGTTAGTTTTGAGACTGCATTAGTCTGCGCAAATTTTCAAGAAGAATGGATTACTTATCATAGGCGTATTCAAAGGGCGTATTGTGGAAGTTCCAGCGGCGTTGGATGTGTTAGAATTCGGGCCAAATCCAGGTGGATAAACTAGGTCACTTGTCAATACTTAGATAGGGGATAACATATTCATATATAGATACTCACGAATTGAGGATGGTGGAGCTTGTCCATTCATTCAAGCTTTGTATATTTCAACGATTTGTTGTCTCAACATCCTTACATACTCAACTAACACTGGTTCTTGTGAAACCACCTAATTTTGGACTTCATCATTATCCGACTATGTTTTGTTTTTATGGGTCATTTTCACTTTCCCTTATGACCTTGTATAGTATGGATAAGATGTCCGTTTAACCACAAATCTAACTGTGTGCATGGGTAATAAAGATTGTTAGGGGTAGACATTTTGGAGTTATAACAACATGTTGCACATCATGCATAAACATGTATTTTTATTTTTATTTATAGAATGAGCGTAGAGAACTCAATGTTTAATCATAACTTGCTCGACTATATCCATTTCTTTATAATAATTTGTTTATTTATTTATTTAACAAATAATTTGATAATGCACTGATCAAATCTGTTTAGGTTGTGTATGTAACACGCTAGAAATATGAATAAGATCTTTGCATAATTTTTTTTTTTTTACTAAAACTAAATAACAAAGTTTTTCTTTTAGAACTTTGAGATAATTTTTAAAAAAAATTTCAATTACTAAAAGAAAATTAAGAAAATCCTATTTTTAATCTTGAACTTTCTACCGAAGTGAAATAAAAAATAATGATAAAAAAATAAAAAAATTATTTTTTGTCTTTATTCGTTTGCATGAGGAATTTTAAAAGTTCCAACATCACCATTAATAAGGATAATTTTTTTTTTTTTTGGTAAGTAGATAAATAAATATACGTTGACTAAAGATAAAAACTTCTTTTTTCCTTTTGCTCTTTTTGAATTTTTGAAGAAGGAAATAGAAGGTTTTTTGAAAAAAATTTGAATAAAGATCACCGAACCCCAAATAGGTTGTCTACATATCTCATTAAGGTGAGAATAAATTGTGAGTACTTTTTTCAGATTTGGACAATTAAGAATGATTTGAAAGATAATTTTTTTGTACAACATATATAACTATATATATATATATATATATATTATCATTTTTGTAAGACAGATGTAAAAATAAAAATCGTTTGAATTTATTTTATGAACTATTCTAAAGAAACTTAAAAGAATGTTGTAATTTTTGTAAAAAAATATTTAAAAATATTATTTTAAGAGATGCATAAGAAGCTAAAATAAGAAAACATTTATGTTTTTTTCTTTTTTTGAGTAAAAATTAAAAGATAACTCTTTTTCTCATTCTTCTAATCATTCTAAAATTGGAAAATTTTCAAAGGCCTTTTAAATAAATGCATTTTCAGATAGCACATAAATACATGATATAAGTAATTAAATAATGAGGGATACATGTCCTAGATTGACCCGATCCTATGTTGAGTGCCACTAAGTCAATTGCAAATAATAATGCAAATACTCGGAACCTACTAGGGATAACCATGTTTGTGTTTTAGTTTTACTAGATTCGAACCTAGAGAAGTTAGGTGTCTAGACTGGCTAACCCGAGTGGCCATCTCGAGCCAGGGAGGGACAACTTATCAGTAGCAGCGCTATTCCGACTTTATTGCTAGTCCAATTCCTCCAAACACATGTGACTAAAAATCATTCACTAGGTTTCAAGACACTCCAACTTTATCTTAATAGAAAGTGGGATGCATAACTGCATTTCCTTCTACCATATTTTTGAAAGACTCGGATGGGATGTGCGCGAAAAGACAACTATATACAATTCAACAATATCAAAGATATAAATGAGAAACAAGTAGCACATTATTCCGTCATACAATATATCCCAAAAAATAAAAGTAAGTAAAAGTCAATATGACAAAACTTGGATTCTAGTTTTCTGTTTCCATAAGAGTCGACAGAGATGTCAAACCCTTTTTAGGACAAGAGAAGGGTTTTCTAATTTAGGTGACGATATTGAATAGGAATTATTTAATTTTCCAGAGTCGTCACTTGGAATTGAGTTATGCTTTTCCAAGTCAACTTTTCTTTAATCCCTAATAAAAAAGAAATGACTCTTTATTTTGGTCTGTGAACTATAAAATCGAGTAAGGAGTTCTATTGAACGAGGGGAAAGTATTATGCATCCCTTGAGTCCAATTGCTCTAGCATGATCACTTTTATCATCAAATATTTAACTTAAATTATTTTTTAGATATATTTTACAAGACATTATTTGCTTGTGTTTTTAATTGTTGAACATTTATTTGGTCTCAACCTAGATGTGTAACCGTATTCTTCGTCTTGATATTTAAAGGTATAACTGTCTTTTTCGCGCGTACCTAATAATTTTATCTATAAGTCTTACTTTAAATTAATAAGAGTTAACTGCATTTTTTGTACAAGGTGTGTCATTCCATCCTTGAATTTTTAATATCTCAAAAAAATAGATGTGTAACCACATTCTTAATTGAAACAAATATTTTTAACATGCCTAAAACTCATCTAGTGTGAAAAATTATTACTCTTATTTTTTGTGAATTCAAGTCAACTATTCTTTTTGTTCCATTATTATATTAATTAATGATATTTTTAATTATATTAGTCCCCATATCAAAAGATTAAACTAACCCAAAATGAAGTAAATTCAAGTTCAATAACATAACCTATTTGTATATTTTTATTAACTAATAACTCATTTTATCCAAAAAAATACGTAAATTAAAATAGGAAATTGATTACAACATCAAGCTACAACAATGCCATAAAATAGTGTCTTAGGAACAACAAAATTGAATAACAAAAAAAAAAAAATGAAATTCTTGCGTAATAATAGGACTTAACTCATCTTTTAGGGAATTTGCACCAAGAAATAACATAAATACAACTCAAGATGTCTAATCATCTAAACAATTTATTTTAACTCTCAAAATAAACTCAAGATGTCAATATTCATTTTTATCAAATTGTGAATGAAACAAAACTATAAGAAAACTTATCGCCTATTTACATCAAATTCCATAAGTACATTAAAAAAGATAAGGAAAATTATACATCAAAGTTGTAAAGATATGACACATGAGCCTAACTCAACCTCAAAAGCTAGCTCATGAGGGGAGGATTGCCCAAGTCCATATAAGGGGACCACCAATCCATTCCCCAACCAATGTGGGATTTTTACCCACTCTAACACCCTCCTTCACGCCCAGGCCCAACTGGAGCGTGGACCAAGAGTCCAAACAGGGATGGGCCTATCTCTAATACCATGTAAAGATATGACATCTGGACCTAACTCAGCCTCAAAAGCTAGATCATGAGGGGAGGATTGCCCAAGTCCAAGGAGACCACCAATCCATTCCCCAACCAATGTGGGACTTGTACCCACTCTAACAAAAGGAAGAAATAAGTACCATAGAATCTTGACTGAAACTCGATTAGATCATCCACAATATTTTATAGGTTGTATGTAGAATTATATGTATTGTGTTTCTATGAAAGAAATGAGAAAGAAAAAAAAAACTATGTGAATTTGTTGGTGGATATTTGAAAGAAAATAAAATGAAATGGGAAGGTTTTTTAGCTTTTTGTCCATGTGTGTAATATGATTTCTTCTTTTTTTTTAAAAAATGTTGGCATGTGTAGTAGTATTTGTTTGTTGTGAGGGAGTGCATGTATGGATTGTTGTTTTTTTGTTTTTTTCTCATGTGTGCATTGTTGATTGTCTGTGTATATAGGGGTAATGTGTAGGAGAGGGTGTGAGGAAGTGGGATGTGGGTGAGGGAAGTGGGGAAAAGGGTAGTTTAGTTTTTATTTTTATTTTTATTATTATTATTTAAAAATTAAATACATATAAAAATTATAATAATAACAATATTGGTGATTTATTTTGAACTAATAAAAATATAAGAAAAGCTAAATAGATAATTTAAAAATACGAATATCAGTATCTTATTTATTAAACCTAAATTAAAAGAAAACCTATAAATTTTATATGTTTTTATTTCTTTTTAAAAAAAAGAATTGAAAATAAAATTTACCTAAAATGTGATTCTATTATTTTTGTTTTTAAATAGTTCAAAATAAACTTAACAAAAAAAGATAAAAATTGAAAATATTTAACTTAAATTTTCAAAAATATTTAAGCACTAAAAAAATGGTGTAAGACCTTAAGTTAGGTAAATAATCATGTGTTTACAAATACTAAGACAACAAATAAATTAAGAGATAAATAAAGGTGTGAGCCTCAAAATAGCCAAGCAGCTCACCACAACTTCAAGATGATCCAACTCAAACTCAAACTCAAAATCTCCATGAGGTGCACTCGTATTTGGAATTCAATATGCACCATAAAAGAGTGCAGAAAGTGTAGTATGAGTACGAAATCACATGTACAGTATGTTTCATAGACTGACAAAGAAGTAGTGACGGGAGTATATAAGAAATCATTCTTTAATTTTATAAGTCTGGATTATTTGTACCAATCAAGTCTCACCAAAGTAGGTATAATCGAATGTCATATAATTTCCAAACACCCATGAACCACATAATAATACAAGAATGAAGGATGTAATTATAATGACCCTCTAAGGTCATTTTTGTGGTTTCGCGTGTTTTTACCATTTTGCCTATTCCCATAGCTTCCTTATGGCTTTGATGTGATGCTTCATTGGGTGGCATGCTTCCCGAGGTGTTTGGTTTGGTGCAAGGTTTTGAGTTTGGAGACTTTAAGCTTGAAAGAGTTGACTTTAGTCAACATCCAAGATTCTAACTTTGGATCGGTTCGTCACTTCCATCAGCTTCATATGGGTCATTTTGGTCTAGTGTGATGATCGTTACGGGTTTTGAGGCTTCCATTTGGATTTGGTGTGATTAGGTGTTTTAGTCTTAGAGTTTTGCCCAAAGTTTGACTTTGGTCAACTTTCTTTGTAAACACGCTTGGAATCGAATTTCATCAGTGTGGTTAGCTTTGAAATGTCGATTGTGTTATAGAACGACTTTTGGTTCAGTTCCCAAGGCTATCGTTGAGCTTCTAGTGTTTGGCATTTTGTTTGTGTTTCTTTGAAAGTGTTGACTTTGTCAACATATTGACTAAACAGACCTCAAATGGCTGTTTAGTCAATTCCTTTGTGTCCAGAATGTCATTTCCAACCTTTGTGTCCAGAATGCCATTTCCAAGTTGTTTGCTCTTTTGGTTTGCGTCGTTTGGACTCTGAATGAATTTTGGATGTCCATTCAAAGTTTGGGGCATTTTTGCTCCAAACTGCGTGCCTTCACTTTTGTGACCTGGGCATCGCTTTTGCGATGTTTGCAAAAGCGTCCCAGATGTTCGCTTAAGCGAACTGAATCCCTTGGTAGTTCGGTCGCTTTTGCGACCTAGGCATCGCTTTTGCGATTTTCGCAAAAACGGCCCGGAGGTTCACTTTTGCGAGCTACCAGCCCCTTTTTCAAATTTTTCACTGATATTGAAACCTCAATATCTTGAGTTAGGAAGCTCTGTTTTGGGTGATTAAAGCTGTGTTGTGGTCTTTATTGGCGTGGCTATGGGTGCAAATTTCTGAGGGAGTGTGATGATCTTTTTTTTAGGTATATATTTCTCCGAAGAGTGCTGCCTAGCCATCTTTCATGTTCTTTCTTGGTGTTTAATTGCATGGGCCAGTTTGTCCCTTTTCGAGCATCAAATTGGTGTGGGTCCCATTTCTGGACACAAGCTCATAAAGCAGTTTAGGACCTATTAATGAAGTCAATCTTAGGATTTTTGGTGTGGGTCCCACTTTCCCATTTTAACTCAAATTTTGGGTCCATCTCTAATTATGGTGATTTTGGTGTCTAAACATCCATGTTGGCATTGTGATCAATAATTTTCCAGTGTAACAATGATCGGAGGTAATTTGAAGAGGAGTGATCTAGTTCAACGGTATTGGAGCATGCGTGTTCGACTTCGAGGTAGGCTACGGTCTACTTGTAATTTGATTGAGCTTTCTTAGATATTGTTTAAAATTTATTGCATGTAATTTGGGACTGTTTGTAGAAGGTTTAGGTTTATCTCCCTTATTCTTATTTTCTTGATTCCATTGTAACACCTCGGATCCAAAAGAGAGCACCATAGCAAATTTTAGGATTCCAGGGGCCATCGAAGGCCAACCACAGTCTATGGATTGGACCACGGACCGTTAGTGGGTCCGTGGATAAGCCACCCAAAAATTTGTCCAGGCAGGATCCACGACTGGACCTACGGACCGTCATTGGGTCCACGTTTCGTGGTCCAGTAGCTATAGGTCAGGCCTAAACTGCTGAACCTACTGACAAGTGTGCATGACGGACCGTTGGTCAGCCCACGGTCCTTCAGTCTCGATTCGTGGGTGGTGAAGCAGTATGTAATGTCAGGGGTAGTTAGGTCTTTTCCTAATTAATTAACTCCTATACTACATCGTTTTACCCTTCACTAAGACCCTATATAAGTGTTTCAACCTCCAAATTAGCCTATTCAAGTTATTCTTCCAAAATCACAAAAGACGATTAATTCTCCTCTTCAAAATATTTCGCTCTCTAGAAACTTGAAGAAGAAGAACGATTCAACCTAGGGTTTGAAGTCAACTCTCAATTCCTCCATTGAAGATAAGCATTTGGCTTTGAGGTATGATAGTTTTCATCCATCAATTCCTTCCATTCATGAAGTTCCCAAATTCCTCTATTTCAAAGTTAGAATTCCCCAATTCAGTTAGGGATTTCTTCAATTATCATGGGTTCTTTTCATTGTTGGTCTGAATGATTGAATTATGATCTATTATGCTTTAATTGATGAAATACTATGATTTTATGATGATTTTCCCCATGAACCCATGGAATCCCCATGTTTTCAAGTTATGAATCATATGATGTGGGATTTTGATTGTGAAGGAAGAGTTTTATAAAATTAAGCATGTATTGATAGCTTTACATGAATTTATGATGAAATCCATATCTAACCCTTATTTTCTAAGTGTTGATGATTAAAAGTGGGTTTTGAACCTTGGAAGGTAAATTATGGATTTATGCATTTTCGTATGAAAACTATGCAAACATTTTAAGGATTCTTTGAGAGTACAGTATCAATGATGATGATCATGATGTGCTATTGAAAGGATTTTATCATAAACACATAAGAGCTAGATGTGAAAGGTTTTCTCACATAATAAGGATTCTAAGGTTAAAAGACTCTATCACCTAATTAAATCAAAGATTAAGAGCTATCAAATGAATAGCTTGGACTGGTTATTGAATATATATTTCCATGGATGATGACTTAGCTTGGATTGGCAAGATAACGTGCCTTTCCATGGATAATAAGAACAAGTAAGAATTGACTATTCCGTGGGATTTATGCGTAGCACCGAGAGGATATTGAGATGGAAGCTCTCCCGTTAGTAGAGATCGATTTCTAGAAGCAATCTCCTTATATCTTACCTATGTGCCCCTATAGAATGATTATCTAGATATACATTAGCTAGTGGATCCACTTTAGCTCAGATTTATGGTCCCTACTTTGGCAAGTAGCAACCCTTTTTGGTGTGGGAGACACTGGGGGATCATGTTATATCTCACATGGTCTCTATGTCGGTTAAGGCTAATTCCCCATTTTAAAAATGAACTAAGGTTACTTCAAGAAGTATCTCATATGTGTTCAAAGTCTTTAAAGATGATTAGCTTGCATTGACCATGGTTTTATGACTTATGTTTTCTAACTCTCTTATATCATGTTTTAGGTTGGTCAATTGTATGTCATGAAATGAAATGTCCCTTTTTAGCATGATTTAAATGTTTTATGCATAGATAGCATACTTGGTACATTGTTTTGTACTAACGCATACTCTTGCCTAAATTACCCTAAATGTAGGGTCCAACAGTCAGGTTTTTCAATTTCGTGGCTAGTGGTTGATTTCGAGATTTCCGAACTTTGGTGAGTCCTCGTGCTTCAAGGACGAAGTTTTATTGTTTCACTTTATTTCATGTGTTTCTCTTTTGGACATGATGTTTAGGCTAGGTCTAATTTTATTCTATTGTACTAGATGGATATATTTAGACAAGTGTTTTAGAGTTCCACTTTCTTTTATAAAAACTATTAGACTTGGACTATTATTAAACTCTTATTGTTCTATTTCTTATGTTATGGAAGCTAAGTGGATTGTATGGGGTCATTCAAGGTTCTATACGCCATGTTACTTCTAGGGGATACCCCTGGGTCATGACATTGCTTGAACCTTAGTCTAGTTAGGGCTATGAAGTCCTTAAGTTAGGCTAGAGACTTCGCTTGAGCCTTAGTTTAGTACTGTTAATACTTTTAGGGCTTTTTTTCAAACTTTATTACTAGTCGATGTGAGAAGTACCTTTGAATGGGTTTTGTTTATACTCAGATATAAAAAAATTCTTCTCAGGAGTTGTTCTTAGGTTGATTCCTTTCCCTAGTGCGGGGACCGTGAGATTGTTATCTTGTGGGGTTTCACTCTGATTAGAGTTTTACCTGTGGTGAGGTCCCTATACCTTGCCCTAGTTTTGTATTCCATTCCATGCTTATGTTTTTCGTAAGATGGAGTTGGTTGTACTTCTGCCTCTTATGATGGTATCTTTGGGTGAAGGTGTTCTCCTTGTGTACTTTTTTTTTTGTTACTCATTAACCACCACTTCGACTGATGCGGACGCGGTTCTCTCGTCGTGAAAGAAGTAATGAAAGGGAAGCCCGGGGTCAAAGCGCGTTCGTTGTTGCCTGTATAGCTTTCTAGAGCAGAGATCTAGCAACGCATTCTAGGCACAGATCATTGGTATTGGATGTATCGTTAGGTTGTGCCGAGTCAAATCTGCTCCCTTTTTTTTCCGTTGCAGAAAAGAGATCCCTTCCCCTCGCTTTCGAAAATGATGAATGTATAGTTGTTTTATAGTTGTTTCACTCTCTTGTTATCTTTGTTGAGTTAGTTGAAGTATTTTGGGCCCGAGGCATTGGTCAAGGACCAATTGGATCCCATATTAGTTTCTATACTCTAGGGTGAGATGGTTCTTAATCATATATTTTGTGATGGTTATTGTGTTGTTTGAATGTTGGTGATGACATGCATTGCATTGATATACTCATGCTCACATAACTTGTAGTATGACCCGATTCATGTGTTGATTCTCAACATACTTTTGAGAAAGCAGGGTTTTGTCTGATTACTTTTAAAACTAATCTTATATAGGGTCGTACTACGTTTACTAATTTCCAAAGTGTATTTGAGGTTTAGAGGCATCTGGGATGCACTCATTTTTACATATTCAGAGGCATCTGGGATGAGCTCACTTTTACAAATTTCGAGGCATCTGGGATGTGCTCATTTAAACTTTACCAGTCGAGGAGTTGTCAACTCTTTCTATACTATTATGGTTGTGTTGATTATATCCAATCACATTGATGGAGCGGAAAGTCCTGCATCGGGACCAGGTAGGTATATATGGACACTCCCGAGTCCCTTTTGAATTCCTCTGTCTGTGTGATCCATTAAAAAGGAAGAAGCAGGTGCGCATGGGTCCAACCACTCTGTTAGAGTGGCAGGTGTATATATCTTGGAACTATTGGTAGTATTGATTTTTATTACATAACTCACATTCATCATGCATTACCTATCACCAACATAATTGATTGTTGTTTGTACTTGTTGGTCATATGGGGGTCGTACGAGTTTAGTTTGTTGTTGTGTACCTTTTGGGCACATAGGGGCTCGGAAGGTTATTGTTTGATTGATTGTTGATATGTGGCAGTATGCAGGCAGGATCTTGGTTAGAAGGTAGGTACTGCCCTTGTTCGCCTCTATTGAAACTTGATTTGCAGGTGTTGTCTTAGCTCAACCATTGTAGTTTTTATGAGTATTTGTCATTTGTTCCTATTAGTGTACTAGCTTTGTCTAGTAGTTCCCCTTAGTAGAGCTTTGTCGTGTTTAGATTTATGGGATAGCACATCTGAAATGCCCTGTATACAAAAAAAGGAAACATGAATCAGATTTCAGTAGTTCCAGGTGCCATCCATAGTGGCAAACCACAGCTCATGGGTTGGACCACGAACCGTAGGTGGGTCCACAGTCCGTGGTCCAAGTACCGTAGATCAGGACAAAAGTCTCTGACCACCAACCACGGTCCACCAGGACAGGCTGTGGGTCAGACCACGGTCCGTCGACTAGGTCTGTCGGTTGGTAGGTCGGTGACATCTGACAGTTAACTCAGGGGCAGTTGGGTATTTTCATAATGAATTAGTTCCTATATATACTACATTGTATTACCCTTCACTAAGACCCCTACATAGGCTTTTTCAACCCCCAAATTATCCTATTCACTTCATTCTTCCAAATTCACAAAAGAAAGACTAAATTTCCTCTCCAAATATTTCTCTCTCTAGTAACTTGAAGAAGAAGAAGATTCAACCTAGGGTTTCAAGTCAAGGTCTCAATTCCTCCATTGAAGGCTATCTTTTGGATTTAAAGTATGATAGTTTTCATCCATGGATTCCTTTCATCCATGGAGTTCACAAATTCCTCTATTTCAAAAGGTAGAATTCCCCAATTCAATTAGGGTTTTCTTCAATTATCATGGGTTCTTGTCATTATTGATTTAAATGATTGAACTATGATCTCTTATGCATGAATTGATGAAATATGATGATTTTATGATGATTTCACCATGAACTCATGTAATCCCCGTGTTTTCAAGTTATTAATCATATGATGTGGGATTTTGATCTTCAAGGAAGAGTTATATGAAGTTGAGCATGTATTGAAAGCTTTACATATATATACTATGAAATCCATATCTACACCATGTTTTCTAAGAGTTGATGATTGAAAGTAGGTTTTGACCTCTAGAGATAAATTATGGACTTATGAATTGTTTTATGAAATCTATGCAAATGTGTTAAAAGGGCAGCCACGACCTGAGCCTACACCCCGGACCTGACACAGCGTACAAGACTCCAAAAGTCTCATACAAGCCTCATTACATGTCATCACATAAGATAATAGAAATAGTACGGAATTTAAAACTTTTCTTTAAATCCATACAAACGAAAATATCATTTAAAACAACGGAAGTCTACTTGTCTCACATGGCCATCTAAAAACATCTTGAATCAAAAATAGGGTCATAGCCCTTACAATAGAAAGTCTAAAAGGAGTCTAATACAATGAAAGACATGACACATCAATAAATAACTTGTCCACAGATCCATGAGGACATACCACAAGCTATGGAGGGAAATCAATCCAAGCTTGAACTAGAGGAAATTAACCCACTCGCCGGAACCTACACTTTGTAGAAAAATAGAAGAAATATGGGTTAGCACAATT
>JAJOOR010044454.1:0-13604 GCA_036250505.1 Solanum acaule
ATATGCAAGGGTTCATGGAGTTTTTTATCTTAAAACCATCAATATTAACATAAATCATCATTTGAAATACTTTCATGCAAGAACCCAAGCTTAGAATTGAAATTGGGGTTTTTAGTGTTTTTGAAAAACATTGAAATTACTTTGATTTAGCTCTTTGATTGAAAGGAGAATCAAAGATAAAATCCCCATACCTTTGTGATTAATTTCCTTAGGAATTGAAGGAGAAATCAGTAGAAACCCATCCCCTAGCTTGAAGCTTCATCAATGTCTTCCATGGAGTTTTAGAGAGAGAATTTATTTGAGAGGGAAGGTTCAATTGGATAATGAGGTCTAATTCTAGGTTTTGGGTTTTAACCACTTAAAATACCCTAAAATAGGTAGAATAACCATTTATAATAATTCCCCAAACTACCCCTCACTTAGTTGGACCTTTTAAACAGGTCAAACTTAGGTTTTATTTTTGCAGATTTTGTCGGGGAACAAGTCCACGACGCGGAGGTGTTTCGACAAGTTTCTGGAAATTAAATTTCGAGACAGAAGAGTCTACGACATGTCCGCGATGCGGACCAAACTTTTGGCCCTTGGTGGAGCTAGTCCGCGACGCGGACATGCTCCCTCGATGCACATTTTGCAAGCTACCTTGGCAGCTTGTTTGGCCAAGGGTTGGGGTCCTCCTTGGGACCCTTAGGGTGGTCCCGAGGAGTCGTACCCGGACGTTTTGACCCTAAATAAATTTATTAAGGCACTAGGGTCACCTCCACTGATTTTAGACTCCAAACAATACATAAAAAATGAACAACATACTAGAACACACCAACACGTAAAAGACTAGTTTCCGAACATCTTGGTCGTCCCTTGACGTTTCACTTCCAAACTCTTTAAAACTGACTTAAAAGGCTATTCTTCATTATTTTAAACAAGCTATTAATGCATAACACCCATCTGAGGTGCTACTTTATCCTACTTCATTTTGAGGGGTGTTACAAGTTCAACTCAACTCAGAGAAATATGGCACAACTCAATAATAAGATACTCAACTCAAGATACTCGAGGATAAAGCAACAATAAAAGATGCAATATATGAAAAGTTGTAAAACAATATATAGCAACTCAATTGTATGTAAAAATACAATTATAACTTATTTTATGTAAAAATACAATAATAACTCTTATTTGGGAGACTCTCTAATCGACAACCATCACTATGAGCTATGTGATGATGCAACGTCTTGCCCATGCCAGAACTCTTCTATGCATTGTTGGGTTATAGAACTCCTCAAATAAGTGGATCCACTAAGTTATTCTTAAAAAGCAATAAGGAATCATCTAAAAAGTATGACCCTTTCTACCCACGTTGGCATACATGGTTTATGGGGGCTGTGAGTTACCTAAACTCTTTCCCATATCGGTGCCCAATACTACTCCCAAAATATAACTTTGCTCATATGTTTTAAAAAAACATTTCCTCATCATCAACTTTGAGATTATTACTCAAAAGGTTTCTCTTAAAAGAGATTATACTCAAAAACTCCTCATGAACTCTTTTGGAGTTCCTCTCTTTATAAATGTAAAAACATTTACTCTTAGGAATACTTAGTTCCCATATATCATTTTGAAAAAAAATTGAAACTTCACTCTCCTCATCCTCATCCTCATTTACTCAAGTTTTAAAAAAGATTATAAATAATTGTAAAAGACGTCTCCAAATAGGGTTCATGCTTAATAACTCAATACTTGAAACTTAATAACTCCGAAACTCAAGGACTCAATGATACTACTCATCTCATGAATGCTCGACTCATAGGGTTCATGCGGATTATGGGCATGACCGACTCAACTCAAGGGCCTCCATGTATAACATATGGTAATCCATAATTATGAAATATAGTTTCAAAAAGAATTAGGAACTCAATACTCAAGAACTTAGAACTTGAAGATACTACTCCCCTCAAAGAAACTCAATTTATAGAGTTCATGCAGAATTATGGGCATGACTAACTCGACTCAAGGATCTCAATGATAATGTAGACTCCTGAATACATTCTCCTTATTCTCATACTCACTTACTTGAGTCTTGAAACAATTTATAAGTTATTGTAGAAGACTCCTCGAAAAGAATCAGAGGGACTTTCTCAAATTTTACTCTTAACTCTTCCTTGAATTTGAATTATGAATTCAAGGATTTATCATTCATAATGATTAATGAAGGTTTAATTAGTAGGTATTAAGAAGTGAATGAAAACTTGACTCAAATAAATAAGTATGGAATGAGAATGGAGAAGGAAAATAGCCCATTTGTTGGGGGGTCTGATTGGGCGCACTACTGACTTGCCGCCCCAGCCCCCATTTATTGGGGGTCTGATTGGGCGCAGTACTGATGCGCTGCCCCAGCCCCTATTTATTAGGGGTATGATTGAGCGCACTGCTGGCGTGCCGCCCCAGCCCCAACCCAGAAACATTAGAATTTTTCTTCAATTTTTAGCTCTAATTCATCTAGAATCGATTGATTTTTTCTAAACTCTCATAGCATCGTATACCCAACATAAGTACACAAAAGTCTACTAAAAAACCCTCAAACTCCTAACATTCATCTCAAGAACTCCTCAAACCCATCCTAATTCAAGAATGAAAGCAACACTTCAAGAACTCTTATCAAGAACTTACAATGCTGTAAATGTTGCCAGTACTAATAGTGGTGCAAACCTTGATAAAGCACACTTTGAAGCGATGTACAAAGAAGAATTGTAGTTCTTAGCAAACCAAGTGGGGGGTTCTCGTTCGAACTATCCAAGGCTAGGAAGGAATCAAACTTAGAATAGAGATCGCAATGATAGTAGGAGAGATCAAGATCATGAATGGCATGACCATGGTGCAAATTAGAGGGATTGAGATGCCGACAAAGATCGATATGTGCCTCCCCAGGAGCATCAAAATTCAAAAGAACCAAGGGCTTACCCTGAAAACTTCTGCATCGAATATATGCTTGATCGCATCTTGAATAAAGTAGAAGGATCAGACAAGGTGCTCAAGGAGATGAAATATGATGTCTCTTCTCTTAACCAAATGGTCACATCACACTTGTTATCTATTAAACAACTGGAAACACAGATGGGTCAGATCTCATCTCATTTAAACCCAAGCCTAAAAGGGGGGCGGGGGCTCCCAAGTGATACTTTGGTGAACCCCAAAAATAAGGCATGATCCCATGAACAAGTCGTGCCACGACATTAAATCAGGCTCTTCTTGGGAGGGAACCCAAGTTTTATTTTATGTTATTTGAAAAACATTTGTTGTATGTGCAGGTTGAAAATTTGAAGTTTTGGAGAAATAGGAAAATGGGCTAGCTCAGAACCCACTCGGTGCATCGCTGAGTAGTTCGGTGATCCTGATATTGATCGCTTTTTGGACCAACTAAATGGTAGAATTTCTAGTAACTTCGGCGAGCTGAAAGGTATTCGACACATCACTGAGTGGATAGACGACATTAATGAGGCTCGCTGACTGAAGCGGGAACTAAAGGGTCAAAGGCTTCCATCCATTTTAAATTTGAAACTTCTATTTTGAAGTTTTCAGCCCTTGCACTCTCACAATTACATTTTAGATCTTACTTTTTACTTAATTTTTGTGTGGGTGTCATTGTGTGATTGGAATTCATCACACTGCTCGCATGTCCTTTTTCCTTAATAGTTTCCTTGTCTACTTTTGAGGTTGGTGTCCCAAATTAGCCTTAACTTCATGATGTGTTATGAGCATGCTTGTGAGTAGTTTTTGGATCTATTGTGTGTCTTTATGTGTTTAATACATTTTTGAATATTATTTGGCAATCGAACATGTTAGATATTGTGTTTGGCCTAAATGAGTTTAAATTTCATGTTTAAATTGCTTAAATTGCGGGTTTGCATGTTAGGCTTTTGGTGGGTGAAACCTGAGTAACCCAAATTCCATCAAACAACTTGAATTTTACCAATGACGGATCAGGTAATGTCATTCTTAAGGGCAAAGCCATTGTTTAGTCGAATCTAGGTAAATTGGGAGAAGTCTGACTACCCCTGGGTAGGTAATAGTATGGGTTAGACTTGAATTGCATAGAATCAGACTTGAATTTAGTTATCGTAGGTTGTGTGTTAAGAATTGGAGGTCGGAATAAAAATTTGGCACAATGGGCCATTTGGTGAGCTTAGTTGAGCTCGCTGAATGACTCGGCAGTTCACTGACTGACTCCTCTCATCGTTGTTTTACCCTGAAATGTTGTTATTTTGTTCTATAACTTTCAGTGACACGTTTGTACTCGCTAAGTTTTCTCGACGTCTCACCGAACAGCCTTAGCATCGCCATTCTGAAGCCTCATTTTTGCTAAAATTTCTGTTACTTTCGGTGAGACCCATGTGTACCATTGATTAGGTTTGGCGAATCACCGAATCATCTGTTGTCTAGCCGATTTGTGTTGATTTACTATTGTGTTGTTCTGTTACTTTTGATGAGCACTCTAAGGCTCACTGAATGAACTCGGTACCTAGCCAAGTTGATCGGCGAGTTTTCCTACATTTTTGAAAATGTTCAGTTCACTAACCCTTTGCAACCGCATTTGTTTTGTTTGCTCATTTTGACAGATATGGCTAGACCAAAGGTTCAAGTAAAGGGTTCTCAACCCCGAAACAGGGCAAAAATGGTAATGATTTTTGCGAAGGTTACACCTCCATGATCCACTAGAACTCGACCCACTCAAGCAAGTGGTCGGGATAAAGGAAAATAGCCAGTGGAGCCCAGTTCGAGCAGCTCCAGCTCTGACAATATGGGTGTATATTCCATCCACTTCACCATATCTTATTCTGAAAGTGTGGATGATATGGGGGTCTAGGACTCCAGTCTACGAGTCAGAGCCAGTAGACGATCAAACACTAAAGCACAGATGTTCTGAGTTGCGCTCCAAAGCACTGTATGATTTGGCACGACTCTCGGCACTCGCGACACCTCCACAACCTCCAATACAGACAGTTGAATGGCACCACAAGTGCCTCCGGCCCAAGCACCTCTGCCATGGTCTATTAATAGACTGAAGGCTGGCGGTATGCAAACAATTCTAGAGGAGAAGAGGTTGTCCACAGATGGGGTAATGGACATATATCTAGAAGTGTGGCACACACTCAGGTTCCATAAATTTGAGTACCTCACAAAGCCCCAAAATTTGTATGTGCCTACGTGGATTAGAGAGTTCTACCAGAGTTATGCACGGTTACTCCTGAAAGGGAAGAAAAAGGCTGGATTAGTGGCAACGTTAGAGTTTGTGGAGGTCCGTGTGAAGAAGGTTAAATTCAATGAGATGGACATAAATGAGTTGCTTGCTTGCACAGTCTGGATAATCCACATTATGACCAGTATGCTCAAGACCAAGTCGTTAAATGGCTTGAAGGGGTGGTTGGCCCCAATACTGTCTGATGTGTAACACCCATGGGTAGAGGCGGGGCTACCAAATGAAAAGAGAGATTTGAATGTGGTTGCTAGGTACTAGTTCTGTTTCATCAGCAGCACCTTGATGCAGTCCAAAAATGAGTCCATCATTTGGCATCCGAAGGCTACACTTTTGGGGTGCATTATTGATCAGGATGGCTGAATTTCGAGTTGATTATTGCCCAGGAGATATCCATGAGGGCCAAACAGAGTCAGACCTATTGTCTTTCCAAGTTCTCATCAGTGATTTATGTCGCTGGGCTGGAGTATCGTTCATGGCCAAGATTGATGTTGAGGTTACTCCTACCTCATCTACTGACATCATGAGGATTGAGGCTTAGTATATGAAAGACGACTCCGAGCGAAGGAGGGCACCACCGGTGGATACATCCCCAGCCGTCAATGTAGAGACTATGGAGACTGATCCTACTCCTCCTACTCTGGCCGGTGAGCCGACAAGTATGCCTAGCTCCTTCACCCCTGCTACTTCTGTTGCTGCTACCTCATGTCCCCCAATGACAGAGGCCATTCTATATAAAATGGGTCACCTGACCATTCAGTCAATGTGCGTGCTTCGAGAGTTGAGGCAGTTGTCCCTTTCATGATTGAGTGAGTTATTGAGGCTGCACTTGCTCCTATTCAGGAGGAGTTACGGGGATATTGCGAGTTGATTATGGCCAATGTCCAATCTTTAGATGCAATGACTGCTAGGGTGGAGGCATGTGAGTGGACTGATCGACAAGACACTAATTTGGCAGCCTCGAGGGCTGATATTATTGGACTTCAATGTGATGTGGATGAGCTGAATTCAATAGACATATCTATGCTTTAGGGTGGAGTTAACATTCCTGAGGGCCCCAATTCAGATGTGCCAACTATTTCTGAGATCCCTCCAGCTAATGTGACCGAAGATGCTGCTATAGCTGATGATAGTGATTAGTCAGATATGCCATAGACTAATGAGGAGGATTTAGTGACTCGTTAGGAGGCAGTGTGTGAGGACTTGGAAAACCTTAAGGGTGAGATGGTCCAGATGGTTAGTGAGACTTCCTTGCGCGATACATCGATGATAGGTTCCAGTAGGTCGCAACCGATGTAGGAGGTCGTTGTCCAGACATCTAGTGTAGGAGATGAGCCAGGCACTAACGCCCCAATTGAGGTCATGTCGACCATATAGAGTTCACCTCAGGCGTGGCCTGACAGGGGGATCTTGACTATCCTGAACTTTTATTGACTTTTGAGACATTTATTTTCTCTTTCATTGAGAAGACTATTTAGTTCTTTTGGTGGGGTTATGGTATCTTCATACCTATCCCCTTGTGTTGTATTTTATTGGTTTTTGTTTATTTTGGATGATTATTTGCTTTTACCATTTTGATACTACCACTTGTGTCCTGAACTTCTCGTTTATTATGGAATAATTTGTGAGTGTCGATTTTAATCTCATTGATCCACCTCCTAATTTCTTGATGTGTGAATGTTGTGGATGCTGAGAGTGAACCAAATGGCTATAACATTTGTGTGACCACCTTGTGAGAGTGTACCTTGCTTGGCACCATTTGAGCCTAACCTTTTCTTTGGATGAAACATGAACACAAATGGCCCTTTCCTCCCTACCTAAAACCTTCATAAAGCATTGGTCTGTTTCAATAGCCATCTTAGGCCAAAAGCCTAAGTTGGGGGTATGGTAAGAATGAGGAAAGAAATTGAGCAAGAACATTGTGAAATCCACCCTTGAAGACTTGTGTTGAAGAAAAAGATGAAAAATATAGAACCCCTCCATATAAAAAAAGAGAGAAGAAAGAATAAGTAACAGAAAAGTATTTAAATTTTTTTTTGTATGAATTGTTCATTGGTGGAAAGAAAACGGGTATTTGATGAGTTATACCAAATTTTGTATTTGAATATTCCAAGGTGGGTTGTGAAGATGAAAAGAATGAAAGAAAAGGAAAAGATGTGAAATTTAAGACATGCTTCATGAAGGTGGAAGTCACTAAACCAAAATGATCATATCTTTACCCTAAGCCCAGTTACATGCCTTGAAAGACCTTGGTGATCTTGCATAAGTCGAATGATATGTTGATCGGAAAATACGAGCATCCCTATGGGTAAAATCATGCATGTAAATTTCTTTGAGAGTATGAGAGTTGATTTTGATTCTTTAAATTGTAATCTGTGATTGGCTTCATGAGAGCTTAGAATCATTCTTGGCGTGAGGGCATTCAAATACCCTTGTTGAGCATGGATTTGCATTTGGAGTGAGCATTATGAGCTTGAACTCTATTTGATGATGTCTAGTCATAGTGTGAAACTTTTAGTGCACAATTAAACATTGCATGTGTAGATTAAACCTCGTGGGCATTAATGTTGAGTCTTAAGGAGCACTATTTGTAGACATCTCTATTGGCCTAATTGATCTTGTATTTTACTTGAGACCAAGTAAAAGTTTAAGTTGGGGGTGTTGATGAGCTTGGAATTTCAACTCATTTAGGGCTTATTATTCAAGGATTTAGTGTCCTCAATGCCTATTTTAAGCTCATAACTGATGTTAATATGATGATATGCAACGCTGAAGGCTCAAGAGTAAGGAAAGAACATTATGATGCCAAAAGGAGCGAAAAAGCTTAAAAGTTGAAGGAAAGCAAAGCCGAAACTCGCCAAAGCCACTCGGTGAGTGGCCCTTCAGCTCGCCTGAAGTTCCAACACAACAATCCATCAACAAAACCAACTTGGTAAGCAAACAAGCAATTCGGCGACACACCGAAGAGATTAGTGATGTCTATCAGGCTAGCCAAAAGTTTCAAAACAATTTGATGAAAGAGCCAAACTAAAAGGGTGAGAAGAGGAGCAACTCGACGGATCCCCAAACTAGTTAGTGATCAAGACTTATTTCGCCGAGTTGACTGCATGTTGAAATTTTGGGAACGTATAAATGTAATTTTTAAAAGAACATAAGCTCCCACATTGTTTACCTGTGGGTTTTTGAGTTTTTACATTCTAGAACACTATCTTTATAATTTTTAGTATTTGTTTGGGATTGTGATTCTGAGATTGTAATTTTAGCTTGGATTTCAACGTTTGAGAATTGTAGATCATTAGCAAATCAGATAGAAAATCTTTTTGGTAATGATTTTTTGTTTTTTCGCTATATTTAGCTAAAAGTCCTTATCTTAGAGGTGTGATTATGTAGTTGAATGTCTTAATTAGCTAATGGATGTTGTTACTTGCTGATTTTGTTGTTATTTTGAAGCGGGTTCAATTAATTGTTCATGTTTTAAATGAGGAACTGAAGTTGTCAATTTAATTCTAGATGAATTCTCTACTTGCTTGAGAAACAGGTAATAGAGTAGAATGATTAATTGATGATTGTATTAATTGCGTCTTTAAAATCTAGCTTGAGAAAGTGGATTTGATTGCCTCTTTACATACACAGCTTGAAAGAGTGGGTTAACTAAGGAATTTGGTTGCTTGGTTGTCTTATGTTGCTTGAGGTTCGAGATAACTCACTTGAAACACAATAGTTGATTGAGAAATGATTATTGTACTTAAAACCTAGCCTACCCATTAAGATTCAACAATTTTGAGATACTAGTAATCACCCATTACGCGAAATTACCATTCAACTGATCACACTCCTACAGTCCAATCTCTACTTGTTTACTTTCCGTGTTATTTATCTTAAATTGGTTACCCAAATCCCCTCATTTGATATTAATTGTTAAAACTTTGTGATTTATTTTAATGTTGTGAAACCTTTACTTCTACAAATGATTAGGACACGATTTTACTTCTTAATTTAATTCTCTACCGTATGACTCCCTGTGGGATCGACCCCAACTCTGAAGTAGAGATTGGACCTTAGGAGTGGGATGAGTCGAGAATTTCGACTCATTTAGGGCTTATTATTCAAGTATTTAGTATACTCAATTCCTATTTTACGCTCATAACTGATGTTAATATGTTGATATGCAGCAATGAAGGCTCAAGAGTAAGGCAAGGACATTCTGATGAAAAAAAAGTAAAAAAAGCAAAAAAGGTTGAAGGAAAGCAAAGATGGAACTCGCCAAAGCCACTCGGCAAGTCGCCTACTAGGCCTTTAGCTAGCCTAAAGTTCCAGCATAGCAGCCCATGAACAAAACCAACTTGGTGAGCAAACAAGTAATTCGGCGACACGCCGAGGAGATTGACGATGTCGATCAAGCTCACCAAAAAGTTCCAGAACAATTTGATGAAAGAGCCAAACCAAAAGGGCAAGAAGAGGAGCAACATGGCGGATCGCCGAACTGCTCGGCGAGCCCGACTTATTTCACCAAGTTGACTCCGTGCTGAAATTTTGGGAACGTATAAATGAAATTTTTAAAAGAAGAAAAGAAGTTCACACAATGTTTACCTCTAAGTTTTTGTGTTTTTACATTCTAAAACATTGTCTTTACAATTTTTAGTATTTGTTTGGGATTCTGATTTGGAGATTGTAAATTTAGTTGGATTTCAACGTGATCGCTAGCAAATCAGATGGAAAATCTTTTTGGTAACGATTTCTTATTTTTTTGTATGTTTAGCTAAACCCCCTTATCTTAGGGGTGTGATTATGTAGTTGAATGTCTTAATTAGGTAATGGGTGTTGTTAGTTGCTGATTTTACTGTTGTTTTGAAGTGGGTTCAATTAATTGTTCATGTTTTAAATGAGGAATTGAAGTTAGCATTCAACTGATCACACTCCTAAGGTCCAATCTCTACTTGTTTACTTCTCGTGTTATTTCTCTTAAATTGGTTACCCAAATTCCCCCATTTGATTTTAATTGTTAAAACTTTGCGATTTATTTTAATGTTGACTTCTACAAACGATTCGAAAATGATTTTACTTCTTAATTGAATTCCCTACCGTATCACTCCCTATGGGATCGACCCCAACTCTTATTTGGGTTTATACTTGTTAGAAACCACCTACACTTAGAATTGGGTGAAGTGTAGTTGAGCATTATCAGTTGCCCTACTTAAAACTGCTCTATGCTTACTACTTTTGTTCGTTTCTTTTCTCTTTCTTTTTTGATGATACCAAAGGGGGAGAATAATGACTACTGTTAAAATATGTTGTTGGAATGCTATTAGTATATTCGTCTTAGTTTGAACAATGGTTTATTATTGATCAATAATGCTTGTTGAATAGTTACTGCATTAGTTTATTATCATCCTTTATAAATTTTTTTCTATAAGGCTTAACATATTAAAGGGGAGTTACTAGCATTTGGTACAATGGTATTAAGTAGCTGGAAATCCTCCACAACATTAAGGGGGGCAAATGATATCTCAATGAATTGATAAACACAGGAAAGTAATGGTGCACCTATCACAACATTCAGGGGGAGCAAATGAGATCTCAGTCGACTCCACCAGTCGACAATAAAAACATGGAAGTATCTACATATTTGTCATCATTAAAAAGGGGGAGATTGTTAGCGCAAGATTTTAATGATAACTTATTGTGAATCTTTGTAGGATTAAGACAACATCAAAAAGGAAAGAATCAAAGCTAACTCAAGAATGGCTCTATAACAGGAAGGAAAGAATCAAAGGTGACTCAAGAATGGATCTATAATAGGAATAGATCACCAATCAAGAATCCCTGAAATCACGACATTCAAGATATTCTATAATCTAGAAGAATCTTGATACAAGGATGATAACAAATGCAATATGAAAATTCAAATCAAGATCATCAATCAAAGAAGATGAATGCAACGGCCACAAATCAATTACCCTCCAATCAAGAGTAACATCTAAGGAAAAAGGCATTCAAACAAAGATTCAAGGACAATCAATAAGGAAGTCAAAGATTAGCCTTGACATTATTCTTGGAAAATAAGGATCGACATTGCCTTATTCACAACCCAAGGGTACTCGTTAGATGTAACAAGGCGTATAAGACCCCGAGAGACCTCATACAAGTCACTTAGCATATCATAACGTAAAGTAATAGAAAAGGTGTGGGAACTTAAAATTTTTCAATACAATCAAAGTATTTTATAAAAGTAAGCGGAAGTCTAACATGACATTGTCTCAAACCATCTAACCATAATAGAATAGAAATCTTGGGACGCAACCCATACAATAGTCTCAAACATAAAAGAAAGACATAATGAAATAGGGTAATCCATTCCTCAAATACAATGAGGACTCATCAAAGCTTGACTTTACGATCCTCTAGGAACCTAGCTACAAGTGTGAATCGGGAAAGTAAGACCCTACATTTGGTAAGAATGTAGGCAAGAGTATGCGTTAGTACAATCAAGTACTAAATATGATGGCAAGCATAAACAACATAATCATAAGCATTGGTCAACATAAGACATAAGGCATAAGCATAATCAAGACATAATAAGCATCATAGTGAAAGAGGAATACTCCCTTAAGTAACCCAACTTAAGCTTAGCCAAGACTTAGGTCATCCGCCTCTAGTCAAGCTTACATCATGGAAGGCTAATGGGTATTTGCCTTTTGCCTTACCTACTTTTAGATTGCGGGTACTCGCCTCCACAACCTCATCATATGACATGGATATTTGCCTCCACATCATTTTCATAAGGAGCATGGGTACTCACCTCCATGTCCATTCATCATAGTAGGAACGTGGGGACTTGCCTCTTGTTCAATTCTAGGAATATGGGAATTACCTCATATCCTTACATATAAAGGTCAAGGGTAATCGCCTCTAGCCTCATCATTCATTAAGCATTTTAGTCTAGATTCATTTTAGGTGAGCCATACTTTCAACATAGAATCATTTATGTGACTAAACCTTCCACATTCATTCATTCATGCTTATCAATTCATTATAGGAAGTATCCCTTCCATACTACAACATCAACAATCAACAAGTCATAGTCTAGGCTTTACCCTCAAAGTACTATATCTCATGATCATCATCTATGCTTTACTCTCAAGCAATAAACATCATATTCATGACATATGCTTCAATATAAAGCAATTCTAGTCACAATTCATCAATCCTATATCAATTCAAAACTAAAACCATATGATAAGCATGGGTATATGTAATTTCATCCTAAATACATGCAATATCAATTCAATCATAAACAATCATAATCCACTCAATTGGATCAACATTCATCATAACCCACAACAATAGAAGAAACCCTAACTAGAATTGGGGAAATTCTTCTTCAAATTGTGGAATTCTAGAGGACTCCATGGGAGGAAGGATCCCATGGATGAAAAGCTATCATACCTTAGTCACAATGCCGACAAAATCTTGAAAATTGGGAGACTTGACCTTGACCTAGCTCCAATTTGCTTCTTCTTCCAACTTCTACCGAGAGAATATTTGAGAGGAGTTTTGGGTTTTCTTTTGTGATTTGGTAGAACGACTTGAATGGGGGATTTTGGGGGTTAAAAATACTTATATAAGTGTCTTAGACTTAGGCAAAACGACACCACATTGATTTAATTAAAACCGAAAAAGACCCTTAAGTCCCCTAAAATAACCGCCCAGTCACAAAACACGGACCCCTGACCGATGGACCGTCGATTGACCTACGGCCCGTCCTGGTTAGTCGTAGTCCATGGTCACAGAATTTTGGCCATTCAACGGAGGCCGGTCCAAGGAGCGTCGATGGACCTATGGTCCATAGGTCCCTCTGTAGTCCCTGCCTGGACAAAGCTTGCCATTGCCTACCCAATGCCCCACCTACGGTCCGTGGGTCAAACCACGGTCCATGGGTCAAACCACGGGTCGTGGTTGGCCCTCTTGGATGGCACCTGTAAGTTTCAATTCTGCAACTTTACCTCTTTCCGAATTTGGGGTGTTACATTATCTCCCCCTTGGGATCATTTGTCCTTGAATGAGATTCTAAGAACATTTCTAGGCGAAGAGACTCAAGACTAGCATCCCATCATGCATGCAACTCATCTAAATGCACACAACTAAGGAGGAACTTCATCTCCAAGCTAAACATACTCAATGCACCTTAAGGAAGTAGGAACTACATCTAACAACCTGTCACGACCCAAGCCTAGGGCCTAGACGTGACACGGCGAATGAGGAACCCGAAGGAACCCCAAACAAGCCTCTCAAACTTGTCATCACACTTCATCGGTCGCGGAAGTACATTCAACATTAATTAACGGGAAATAGGGAC
>JAJOOR010044455.1:0-12824 GCA_036250505.1 Solanum acaule
TAAAGCTGCTCATATCTTGTTTTGTGATGATATTGTGGAGATTAACAATCTAAGGTGGGACTGTCGTGTATATTACTAGAAACTAATGAACATGATTAAAGTGTCTATTCAATGTATTGAGATATAATATAAAGTCTATTTGTCGAAAGCTACTTATTTTGATCTTAAATTGAGAGGATGGTTTCTTATTGGCGTAAAAAAAAAAAATACTAAGTAAATACTTGTAGCAAATAGAAAGATGTCACAAAATCCAACATGTTGGGCCGTGCATAGCACGGCCATGTCTATCTAGTTTAATAAATATGGGCCAAGTAATATAGAATATTAAATAAATTATAAACTTAGCCCATTAGCCACCAACTAAAATTAATTATTTAAAATCACCCGTCAGTTAATTAATTATAGTTATCGAATAGTTCAAAATTTTCCAATCAACTTCATCGACCAATCATAAATGACTCGGGACAACTATCGGATGGGATAAAAATGATTTTTACGAAAATTTCTAAAAATGATATTTCGGGTCATTACAATTTTTCAAAGTAAAAAAAAAGTATCAGAAGAAGAAGAAATAAATAGATATACTTTGAAGAATAGATTAGATATATTGGGTTTGTTTGTTATAATTAATATACTTTCAATGTAAATAAGTAATGGTTACAATTAAAAGCGACTAATGTTTTAATTGTGGAAACTTCTACGTACCTATTTATCCATACAATCTATACTCGACTACATATATACATACATCATCTTCTTATTTAATTTTTTTTGATAAGTCTAGCACTAATTTATAATTCCCTCAGTATAAAACAAACTAATATTAGTTAATACTTTATATCATTCATTTGCGTTATTAAATTTGACTTTATTCATTTCGATCTTTTCCACCCTCCTCTAACCAAATATGAATCGTAATTATATTTAATGAATTGAATTTTGTAGAAAAATAATAAACAATTAATATGGAGTCATATGAAATTATACAACTTGACCTTATGATGAAAAATTAAGTTATACCATTTCTTTATAAAATCTATAACAATCATCATGTCTCAATTATTTTTAATAATATAGTTATTTCTTTTTTGTGTATATAATTTTTTTTTAAAGTTTTCACGCAAGCATATTTCTCGATAGATTTTATAACTTACATAACAAACACCAATAAAGAATATATTTTAATCATTAAAATTTATTTCTTTTAAGCAATCGATTATAAATTTTAAAACTTGATTAGTAATTAGCAGATTTTTCAACATAATTAAGTTACTAATTTGAACCAAGAGAAAATAGTTATAAATTTTAAATTTGATTTATACTTAAGCAGAATTTCAACCATAACTAAGATAAATATGTGAGGAAGTGGTATCTCTTTAGGATCTACTCTAGCATTTTAAAATACTAATTTGAACTAAAAGAAATTATAAACTTACGCCAATCAGAAGTTTGTATAAAAATTAAACTTAAGAGGCATCATAAAGATACACAAGAAAGAAAGAAAGAAAGAAAGAAAGAAAGAAAAAAGAAAGAAATAATACAATACACACATCATTACGACTTTAATAGTTAAAAATAGAAGGAAAAACAAAATTAATACATAATTTTGTAAGATCCTTTCGATATCCACTTCACAAGTCTATCAATATTCATGAGCTTTTTTCTTAAACAAAAGAGAGGCATCACACTTGTTGATATCCACTTCAAGTCTATCACTATTCAAAATCTTTCTTCGTATCAAAAAGTAGTTTGACAATTCTGGCATCTATGCCTTCTTCTTTTTTGTTATCCGTTCTTTCCTGTTATAATGTTGCGTAGTGTTTGTTGTTCACTAAAGCTCTCTTATGAAACCTCTTAAATTTAAATCACACATATGACCAACTCTTCGTTTGTCTCGATAATACAAATAAAGTAAAGAAGAAACAAAGATCAATATACGGAAAAAAACATAGTGGGGACTAGTATTTACAACTACTACAACTAAATTAATTACTAGCTTAGTCATAATAGTTAGCTAGCTACCAGTTAACGTACAACTCAATTAGTCATAGTCTGTTTGTTTGTTAATATGTCAGTTAGTTAGTTAGGATATTTTCTGTGCATTTGATTCTTCTAGAAGGTTCTCAGTATCATGCATATAATCCCTGATTGATCAATGAAACAGTACTTTTCATTTCCCCAAAATACAGTTTTCACAGCTCTTCTCTCTCAGTTGCCTTTCATGGCTTCTCTGTTTCATTCTGATTGAATGCTCACCATTGTTGTGAGTTTTGATATGGTATCAGAACCTTGTTGGTTGTACCTGTTTCGATTCCTTTCTTCCGCGATCTTCTAGATCTAGTATTTCTGTTTTCAGATTCAATTAAAGTTTTTTTTTTCCATCATGAGAGATGTTGATGTACCTCATGTGGTAACTGCTGCTGCTGGAATTGACACAAACAGTGCTCTCTATGTTCATCCTTCAGATAACCCAAGGATGCTACTCATTCCAGTTCAATTTGATGGAGCTGGATATAGGTCCTGGAGAAGAGGTGTTCTACGAGCCTTATCTGTGAAAATAAAGTGTGGTTTCATTGATGGAAGCTGTGTGAAGCCCGCTGAGAATTCACCTCAATCTCACCAATGGCAGAGGTGTGATGATATGGTAACATCATGGATATTGAATTTCTTGACCAAAGAAATCTTAGATAGTGTAGAATATGTCAATAATTTTGCTGAACTTTGGAAAGAACTTGAAGATAAATATGACCAGACCAATGGTGCAAAATTGTATCAGATACAGAAGGAAACTGATGACTTAACACAAGGTGTTCTAGACATTACTGTATTACACAAGGATGAAGAAGTTATGGGAGGAATTGAGTACTTTGAATGCAAAGAGCCTATGCACTTGCTTATGCACATGTGGTGCTAAGGAGAGTATGCACAAATCTGAACAAGATAGACGGTTGATACAATTTCTTATGGGATTGAATGAAGTATACACTGTGATCAGGGGTAGCATACTCATGAAGAATCCCCTTCCCTCCATGGCACATGCTTTTTCCTTGTTGATCCATAAGGAGAAGCAAAAGGAATTTAAGCCTGCTAATCGTATGCCTATGGAGTCAACTTCCCTAAATGCTTTCACCAATAATGGTAGGGGATCAACAGGTGGAAGAGCTTATAGAACAAATTTTTCAAGTAACAACAACCCAGGTGGCAACAACAATTATACATGCAGTGGTTCTTTCTCAAGAAATAACACTAATAGAGAAGTCATTATCTGTGAGTACTGTAAGAAACAAGGACATACTAAGGAGAAGTGCTATAAGCTACATGGATATCCTCCAGGGAACAACATTCTTAATCACAGGTCCAATAATCATAATAATGGACAGCAACACATGCAAAACAATAATCAAAATTTCAAGGGAAGGAGAATTGTGGCCAATGCACATGGCACAACACCTGATACACATGGGGGAAGAAGACTGCTCGCAGAGCAACAACAACTCAAATGCTACCATCACACATGAGCAATATGGTCAGCTCATGAATCTACTACAATATTTCCAGACTGATGTTTCAGGAGAGGATTCAAAGGCTGCTGTTGAGTCTAACAATTTTGCAGGTATAGTAGTATACACCTCTTCTATTGATTTTGGTAGTGCTTCATGCAAATGTTTTAGGTCAAGCACTGATTTATGGATCATTGACTCAAGAGCCTCAAACCATATGACCTTTAACAAATCTTCCCTAACAAATGGACATATTAACAAACTAACAGACTATGACTAATTGAGTTGTACGTTAACTGGTAGCTAGCTAACTATTATAACTAACCTAGTAATTAATTTAGCTGTAGTAGTTGTCAATACCCCTCCTCAAGTTGGCAGTGATGATCTTACAACCAACTTGCTTAGAACTGCAGCATGTTTAATACCAGTGAGAGACTTAGTAAGAATGTTTGCCAATTGTTCAGTAGTGGTCACATAATGAAGAGAAATGAGCCCATCCTGCAACTTATTGTGCACAAAATGACAGTCAACTTTAATATGCTTAGTTCTCTCATGGAAAATAGGATATGGCAGCCTGACTATCACAATAAACAACAATTAGATAAGGATGTGGTATGGTCAACTCGGTAATCAACCTGTGCAGCCACACTAGGTCACCTACCACCTTCCTGAGTGACCTGTACTCTGCCTCTGCAGATGACAAAGATATTGTTTCCTTTTCTTAGACTTCCAACTAATAGGGTTGTTTCCAAGTAAGACCAAGTATCCACTCACAGATTTCCTGGAGTCTGGACATGCGGCCCAGTCTTAGTCACAGTATGCCTTTATGGTACAATTAGGATCATATGACAGGTAAATTCCCAGAGTAGGATCTTGTTTTAGATATCTGAGTAAATGAAAAGCTGCCTGTAAGTGAGGAATTCTGGGATCCTGCATGAATTGACTCAGTTGTTGGACACTAAAAGCTATGTCCAACCTGGTGTTAGTAAGGAAGTTTAACTTGCCCACAAGTTTCCTGTAATAAGTGGGATTAGTGAGAGGAGTTCCTTTCTTGGCCCTGAGTTTAACATTGGGAAAAGAGGAGACGATAAGAAAGTATAATTGAAGCAATCATACTCCTTCAAGAGATCCAATACAAACTTCCTTTGTGAAATGAGTACCCCTTCTGATGTATCAAGAATTTCCATCCCCAAGAAGTAGTGCAACTTGCCAAGGTCTTTAATCTTGAAGGTTTTGTCCAGGTAAAGCTTTAACTGTGTGATCTCATGTGTGTTTGTGCCTGTTAAAACAATGTCATCAACATAGACTGCTACAAAGACCACCAATGAGTCAGACTTCTTGTAGAACAAAGAGTGGTCATGATGTGAATGTGTATAGCCTCTAAGGGATAATGCTTCAATCAACTTAGCATACCATTGTCTACTTGCCTGTTTAAGTCCATATAGAGACTTGTTGAGCTTGCATACTAGGCTTGGTTCACTTACATCAAGGCCTTGAGGCACAGACATGTACACTTCCTCATGAAGATCACCATGTAAAAATGCATTATTGACATCACCTTTCTTCACAGCACATGCCACCAGAGTCCTCACAGGTGAATATGTTTCTGTATAATCTATTCTAGCCTGTTGAGTATAACCCTTAACCACCAGCCTAGCTTTGAACCTTTCTATACTATCATCAGCTTTGTGTTTCACTTTGTAAACCCATCTGCATCCAATGACTTGTTTACCTATGGGTAGCTTAACCAGATCCCATGTCGTATTGGCATGTAATGCATCAAAATCATAGTTCATAGCTTTTTACCAAGCAGGACTTAGGGCTGCTTCTTCATAAGAGTTTGGCTCACTGTCACAACAAATGCTTGCAACCAAGACTTGACTGTTAGGTGCAATGACATCAGGAGTTATGTAATGGTGTTTATTGAATAATGTACTAAGTGACAGGCTATTTTGGGTGCTGCTGGGATTGGTAGAGTTCATAGGAATGTGAGGTGTTTTTAAAGTAGGAAGAGATGAGACATAATCTTTCAAATGACGAGGTGTTTTGATTTCCCTATGAGACCTTCTTTGTGGCATTGTTTGGGTTGGTATTTCAGTGTGTGTGTGTGGTGATGAATGTATGGACTGAGGATTAAGTGACAAACCATTATGAGCATCATTTACATCTAAGTGATAATCTAATAATATATCATAAGGTTCGGTATAATCATGTGATTAAGCAGGCAAACTTTTAAGAATGGAGAGAAAAGTGCAGCATTTTTCTAAAGACACATTAAATTGAAAGACGTTCTCATGAAAAATTACATCTCTAGATATATGTATCCTTTTTGTGGCAAGACTCATTACCTTGTATCCTTTAGTGCCAGAGGGATATCCTATAAAAATATGAGGTGTTGTCCTGGGTTCCAGTTTGTCCCTATGGACTTTGGGTACTGTGGGATAATAAAGGCATCCAAAAGATTTGAGTTGACTGTACTTTGGTTTTTCTTTATACAACACTTCATAGGGACATTTGTTTTTTAGAATAATAGAAGGAAGTCTGTTTATAAGGTATGCAGCTGTGAGAATACACTCACCCCAATATCTCACAGGCAATTTGGATTGGAAAAGAAGAGCTCTGTCTGTTTCTAGCAAGTATTTGTGTTTTCTTTCTACTATGCTGTTTTGTTGTGGTGTATAGGGGCAACTTTTCTGCTGTATGATGCCTTTGGCTTGAAAGAACTTGTTTGTTTCAGTGTTATTGAACTCCAGTCCATTATTAGATCTAATGTACTTGATGGTTGTTTTAAACTGATTTTCTACCATGTTTATGAGGGTTTGGAGAACTTGTAATGCATTACTTTTGGTGCTCAGCAGAAGTGTCCAGGTGGCCCTACTGTAATCATCCACAAGGGTGATGAAGTGTTTGTAATTGTCATAGGTAGGTACATGGTATGGCCCCCATAGATCAACATGAAGAAGGTCAAAAATTGCCTTACCCTATACTTGTTTCACTCCCTAATGGATATAAGGTCAAAGTGACAGAATATGGTGATGCACCTATTACATCTAAGATTGTCTTAAACAAAGTATTGCATGTTCCCTCTTTCAAGTATAATCTCTGTTTCATTCTGATTGAATGCTCACCATTGTTGTGAGTTTTGATAACTAGATCAAGAATATGTTAGGATTTTGTAAATGTAACTTCTTGATTTCATTTCCTTACATTGAACACATAAAAAAGATGAGATTTCCATCAGTAAGCATTAGATAGAAAGAGTACATAAGATATCAAGAATTGATCAATAAAATTTGAGTTACTTGTAACGACATTAGTACTTAGTGCAATCTATAGGCAAAAAAGACTTTATTGTCCTCAAGATCGTATCCAATTAGGAAATTTCCCTATGCCAAGTTTCCAAATATAGTAATTCCATTTGCAGGCAATATTGTCAGACAAACCAAACTTTCCTCCACTTGTGCAAATGTGCTTGAAGGCGACAATTCTAAATCCGTATTTGTAAAATGTGCAACAATCGTTGGACCATTGATTGTGACATTCTAAGACCCGTAACATAGACGAAAAGTCTTTGATGGATCATCCTTCGTAGTAGACTAATTGAATCAGCCAATGTTGATTCCATATTCAACAATGGATAGTTATAATATCAAGCACCAGTGGTCTAGTGGTAGAATAGTACCCTGCCACGGTACAGACCCGGGTTCTATTCCCGGTTGGTGCATTATTTGAGTGCTGTGAAGATAGTTGTGCAAATGTGAAAACTTTGGGTCTTCACCATGCCTGAGATAATCTGGCGACAAAATAGCACATCTGAGCTTCTCTTTTGTTTTTTGATACTGAAAAAAAATCATCATTGAAAACATTCTGAGATAGATGTAGTATGAAATGGTTCAAGTCATCAACAATGTTCGCACCATATGCAGGTTGTTTCATTTAGGAGGGTCAGAAAATATTGTGATATTTGTTATATCAATTGAGGTTCAACATCATGACAACAAAAATATTTTGTAGATTCATAGAATTCTTTACAAAAGAACATTATTACATATCAATTGCAATAATCTTAATTTTGGAATAAAATTGGTGGGGTGCACAAAGCCAAGATTATAGTGCAACACAAAGGCGATGATTGAAGATCCCGATAGCAAGCTACCGTGATGGACCTTCCCCCTCAAAAAATAGAGTTAATATCGTGTGAGTCGATGACTCACATATCAGATATTAAATTGATAAGAACAAATACTACACTTGATCTTGGCCAAAAGACCGAGAAAGGTATGCTTTTCCATGTGTTATGCCGCGCTATTTTATGTCATTTTGTTATATAAAATCTGTCTTTCCAGTCAGTGTGGGACTCCAAGAGACAAGATTCACTAGTAATCTCTTCTCTGGTTTTACTATTTAATGATAAATTTTAGTACTATTTATATCATGAGACTATCTAGTCTCTTTTTATTGATATATAGAACATAAATGATTAATTTAATATAAACAAAATTCCAACATAAATGATGAAAGAAGACTCCCACGTCTGATGTGGATCAGATAACTTGGAAACTTAATATGGTTGGTTAAGAATGCTGCTAATGACTTAAGCAACTCTAGATGCATTGATATTACCTCAATTGTTGTGAATATTTTTGTGGCGTCTAATGTCATTAAATGTCTCTTTTGTTGTAGTGCCTTGAGCTAGTATCTGATAGTGCGGAAATTTCTTACATCAATTGTATATATCAAATAAAAGCTACTAAAATTACACATCTCACTTGAATGAAGCTTTACTCGTAGATGCTCCATCTTTCCATATTAACTGAATTTTTGGGCCTTTTTTTTTTCTTCAAAATAATTGAATTGTTCAAAATTTAAGATGAATATTTTTTTTCCATATTTGTCCTTTCCTTTAATGAAGTTTTATAGTTTCTAGGGCATTTATTGAGTCTATACATTCTACACCATGTAACTAACTTGTTAGCTTATTGACACTTGGACCTTTGTAACAGACTAACAACTTCTTGACCACTAACTGCATTCTGAGATGTAGTATGAAATGATTTCAATTCATCAACAGTGTTGACACCATATGCAGGTTGTTTTATTTAAGGGTGTCGGAAAATATTGAGACCCTTCGTATAATGATTGAGGTTCAATATCATAAAAACAAACATATTTTGTAGATTCATAGAATTCTTTACAAAAGAACATTATTACATATCAATTGAAATAATCCAAATTTTGGACTAGAATTGGTGGGGTGCGCCAGGCCAAGGCTATAGTGCAACACCAAGGCGATGCTTGAAGGTCCCGATAGCAAGCTACCACAAGGTAGAGAAAGGTATGATTTTTCAAGTGTTACGCGGGGCTATTTTATATGCAACTTGTTACATATAATCTCTCTTTCCAGTCAGTGTGGGAAGAGCTAGATATGATTGACTAATTAATCTTTTCTCTGATTTTATATTAATCTAATTCAATCCCATTAATATAATATTTGATCAAAGAGCAGTGAAATGCTTAATTATGAAGGTTAATATTCTGGGATTAGAAGCTTATTTTAACTAGCAATGTTACACTTTATATCAAACTAATTCAATCCCATCAATATAATATTTTGGTTTTAAAGGGTTCTGAAAGAGTAGATAATTTATACTAGTTAGTTTAATTCTTTAATATTCAGTTGAACATGGAGCTCTCCAATGCTAAAAAAATCTAACATTCTGCTATAATTTTTTTTAAGAGGATCATTTTATATAATTGTAAGACCAGATGTGATCCGATCAGTATTAGGAATTTACACCAAGAGAACTAAAACGAAAAAAGAATGTCACGTGTGGGATTTAAATATGTGATCGATCTGAAGTTATTTTTGACGTCTCTATGCTATTTCACTCTAGATTTTTTCCTTTTATAGAAGGGATTCAACCATTTATATAGAATTAAAATATTTTTAAAAAATGTTTAAGCAAATATAAATTTTCAATGGAGGAGATTTCCTTCCCTTCGTTTAGCTCTGCCATTGGATGGAGAACATATACCTCTCTAATATTGGCATATATAAACATTTGTATTTTAGGCATGGAAAAGTTGGGCATGTGAAGAGGAGGTGTAAGAGGTTGACGGTAACATGAATTAGGAGAGGCAGAGGTAGACCGAGAAAGAAAGAGGGGGGAGGAAAGTGATTAGACATAACATAACACAACTCTAACTTATGAAAGACGTAACCCTAGATAAGAAAGTTTCGAGATTGAGGATCAATGAATAACATACCGTTCTAAAAACGGATGACTGAACATTACATTATCAATTTATTGATATCAAATAGTTTGGATGTGATACTTTTCTTAATTTAAGCAAAATAGAATGTGTTGTAGCATCAAAGCACCAGTGGTCTAGTGGTAGAATAGTACGCTGCCACGGTACAGACCCAGGTTCGTGCATTATCCTGAGTTCTGTGAAGAGAATTGTGCAAACGTGAGAACTCCTCCATGTCTGAAATCAAACGACAAAATCGCGCATCTGAGCCTCTCTAATATGATTATCGATATTTTAAATGCAAATCTCATACATAATCAAAGAGTAAATTTATGCCAAAAAAGCTTAGGACTAAGAATTGGTGTGGTGTGCCAGGCCAAGGCAGTAGTGCAACACCAAGGCGACACTTGAAGGTCCCAATAGCAAGCTACTGTGGTGAACCTCCCCCTTTAAAAAATAAAGTTAATATCGTGTGAATCGATGACTCACATATCAGATATTAAACTGATAAGAACAGATACTACACTTGATCTTAGCCAAAAGGCCGAGAAAGGTATGAGCTTCTAAGCGTTATGCCAGGCTATTTTATATGCCATTTGTTACATAAAATCTCTTTCCAGTCAGTGTGGGACTTGAAGAACTTATGAAGACAAATGCTAGAAATATGCTTCTTTTTCGATGTACATTCACTAATCTCTTCTGGTTTATTCAAGCTGGTCATGCCAGAGAATCTGAAACTTTCATAAATACGATCCGTCATACAGATTTCTGGGATAAAAATGTGTGACTGGCCAATTAGAAGGACTCTAATAAGTTCATCTATCAAAATTAAGGCCTTTGAAATAGAGTTTTCGTTATATTCTTTGATTCGTTCAAAGGATTTTCTTCATATTTTGAACATTTCCCCCCTTAAGTCTATGCATTTATAGTGTATTTGTGTAAGTTTGTCCTTTATCCCTTGCTTTGTATTTGGGTTTTTTGCTTCATCTAAATTAGTATGACAATTCTAGCATATATCTATGCCTTTTTTTCCGTCATTCTTTCCTGTTATATAATGGTTGTGTAGTGTTAGTTGTTAACTAAAAAAGAAGCTCTCTTATGAGACCTTTTAAATTTGAATTACACATATGACCGACCAACTCTTCGTGATACAAACAAAGAAAAAAAGATGTTTTTTAATTAAGTTTTATAACAAAGATGAGTATATGAAAAAAAAAAAAAAAGAACATAGGGGGAAATAGATCAAGAATATGTTAGGATTGTGTAAATATACCTTCTTGATTTCATTTTCCTTTCATAGATAAGCATTATATAGAAAGAATACATAAGATATAAGAATTGATCAATAAAATTTGAATTACTTGTAATAACATTAGTACTTAGTACAACCTGTAGGCAAAAAGAAGACTTTCATTTGCACGCACTATTGTATTGTAAGACAAACCAAACCTTCCTCCACTTCTACAAATGTGCTCGAAGGCAACATCTCTAAATCCGCATTTGTAAAATGTGCAACAATTGTTGGAACATCGATTGTGTCATTCTCAGACTCGTAACATAGACGAAATGTCTCTGATGGATCATCCTTCCTAGTAGCACTAATTGAATCCACCAATGTTGATTCCAGATTCAACATTGGATAGTTATAGCATCAAGCACCAGTGGTCTAGTGGTAGAATAGTACCCTGCCACAGTACAGACCCGGGGTTGATTCCCGGCTGGTGCATTATCTGAATGCCATGAAGATAATTGTGCAAATGTGAGAACTTTGGGTCTCTCCATGTCTGAAATCAGACGACAAGATCGTGCATCTGAGCCTTTCTTTTTTGTTTTATCGGTCCATCTCCTTAATAATTAATTTTCGTTGACCACGAGGCTTATAAACAAAATGATGCAACATAATACTCGGGGAAACATATTTGATACAGAAGAAGAAAGCATTGTAAATTGTAAGAGGAATCATCATTGAAAACATTCTGAGATGTAGTATGAAATCGTTTCCATATGAAGGTTGTTTGATCCAAAAGGGGTCGGAAAATACTACGACACTTTTTATATTGATCGAGGTTCAACATCATGACAACAAAAATATTTTGCAGATCATATAATTGGTAGAGTGTGCTAGGCCAAGGCAAAAATGCCACACCAAGACACTTGAAGGTCCCGATAGCAAGCTACCGAGGTGACCTCCCCATCAAAAAATGGAAATAATATCGTGTGAGTCGATGACCCACATATCAGATAAAAAGAACAGATGAGTCTCGTTCCATAATTACAAGCAAAAGAATACTACTAAAGTGCAACATAGAGTTGTAACAAGATAACCTTGAACAGAAAAGTGACTCGACTCCATCACACATAAGCAAATACTAACTAATTAATTTCGAGAAGGTCAAACTTTCTGTATAAACGAATCCTTGCTGAATGACATCAGATCGAGGCCATAATCCAAATAGTCCATTGGATGTCCTAAAGACATAAGAACAACCAAACAAATTTCTGCAACTCAGTAGCACTTTTCCATCCGGAAACATATATTTCGGTATGGCTGATTGAAGATCGAGACCTTGTATAGTAAACAATTCAGTCCAAGATGCGTTGACATAGTCTTTCATTACCCAAAATTTAAACATGTCCTTCCAATTAGACAGACAATGAGAATAAGCACAAAGCATTCCTCCCAATAATGAAACACCCCATTCCCGTAACTTTCTCAAGTATAGTTGCTTTGGCAAAGGTATCTCTCTGTACACCTCATTTGAAATACTAAGTGTTGGATTTTAAAAGGTGTGAATGGAAAATGAGGAGTTGCGACTTTTATGAAGAGTTGTGACTTTTATGAAAAGTTGCAACTTTTATGATGAGGTTGCGGCTTTTATGAAAAGTTGTGACTTTTATGAAAGATTGTGACCTTTCCGAAAGATTGTGACTTTTCCAAAGGTTTGTGACCTTTCCGGTAAGGCACAATAAGAACCTTTTCACACTACCCTTTGTTTTCTATAAATTGAGGGATTTCCTCTCATTTTAGTTGAACTAATTTTTCTGGACTTCTTCTACTACTACTAAATCTAG
>JAJOOR010044456.1:0-12455 GCA_036250505.1 Solanum acaule
CTTCCTAGGAATACTTGGTGTGAGTAGTATTATGGGATGCTACTTGCACATTGCACTAGTGTGTCTTGGGGGTTGTCTTAGGTGATGGTTCCTATGTGAAGACTATGTCTTATGGTATACTTATGATTCTATGAATATATGTGGTTGGATTGATGAAGGCTATATGTAAGTTCACCCTAGGTAACCTTAAGGTGATACATTGCACCAAGTATTCCCTAAGGGTTGTTTGAGGAAAGGAGTTAAGCTAAAGAAGAAGGTAATGTATTGTATGCATTGAATGTGCCTAAAATGTTATAAGTGGCTTTATGTGCTATTATGAATGGTTTCCATGTGTATGATGATGTATGTGGATTTATGTTGTTCCTATGGAACTAAATTGTCTTGAAGTTTCTCTAAAAAGGCATGATGCATGGATTCCAACTAAATGTCCTTTTATAAGCTTGTTTTTGCATGGTTATCATACTTAGTGCATTCTTGTACTAACACCATTCTTCTTCATCTTTTTACACCAAGTGTAGGTGGTGGTGGCTAAAGGATCTTTCCTAGAAGTGATGAGCTTGGCTTACTATTCCCAAATTCGGGTGTGTCCTTAAAGATTCAAGGACCTTCATGTTAGAGAGTTTCCTTAAGTAATGTACTAGATAGTAGTTTCTATTGTATTGTAAGGATTGTGTCTCTTTTGTGTTGTAGTCATATTCTAAGATGGCTACCTTGAGATGTAGTATTCTGATTTTGTATTAAAGGTTTTAATGAGGTGACTTTTAAGTCTTGTGTTATATTATGAAAGTTTTAAATTTTCCGCTATTTTTCTATGATAAATGCTATGACGAATGCTAAGGGCTTGTATAAGACCTCCGAGAGGTCGAATACGCCGGTAACGACTAGGGGGTGCTCTCGGGTCGTTATATAATACATGGCTTATTGAGACGTATTTTAGACTTCCGCTTGTCAAACTCTTTATTCTATAGGCTATTTCAGTGAAATCGTTTATCTATTATCTTGTATGATGCATTCTAAGTGGCTTGTGTAGGGCCTCCCAAGGTTCTATATGCAATGTTACGCCACTGTATACTTTGGGTTGTGACAAACTTTTTATTTAGAGCACAAGGTTTATAAAGGTCCTAGGATGCCTCATAATCCATGTCGAGTAGAGTCTTGTTCATGAGTATGAAGCGCGCAACAATTATGTATAAGAGGCTATAAGATGTTTAACAAACTTTACTTCTTTCATTTTTCTAAAGTCGTGCGATAGAGTGTAACTCAATATGTTACTATCCTAATCCTTATCTGATGCTTTTCATGATATGGCCCCTTGAAAAGCATACTTTAGAAGTAATGCGGGTGAGAATCTGGAACAAGAAACTTCTAAAGCTCCTTAAGAATTTTCGGAAGAAGCTCCTCAAGTTACGGTCGACCGTTTAGCTAAACAAGTGACTAATGTGAAGTTGCAGTTGCTTCTGAAGAGTTGGCTAAATCCACAACGGCTAAATCCAATAGAGAGGTTTGGTCCTCGTGATCCCAAATGTGAGTAGAATGTCAACTAGAGTGAGAGACTTCACTAGAAATAATACCCCAGAGTTTCATGGTTCCAAGGTTGAGGAAGATCCTCAAGAGTTCATTGATGAGATGTAGAAGGTTTTGATGATTATAGGACTGACACCAGTGGAAAAATAGAATTGGCCGCTTATCAACTTAAGGGTGTTGCTAAAAGTTTGTTCAATCAATGAAAGGAAGAGAGGGTGGTTGATGCAGATCCTCTCAATATGGAAACATTCAAATATGCTTTCATTGATAGGTTCTTTCCCCCTGAGAAGAGGAAGGCCAAAGTTCTTGAGTTCATGAACAGTTCTCAAGGAAATATGAGTTTGATAGAATATGGTTTGAAATTCACATAATTTTCTAAATATCCTCCTTCTATGGTTGCCGACTCTAGGTCAAAGATGAGTAAGTTTGTTTTAAGTGTGACTATAGTAGTAGTTAAGAAATGTCATACGAGCATGTTAATTAAGGAAATGGATATATCTCGTCTGATGACACACGCTCAACAAATAGAAGACAAAAAGCGTAAGGAAATATCAAGGTTGGCAAACAGGGCAAGGATCGATGATGGTGACTTTTCACATTAGAGGTCCAATGGACATGGTGGTTCTAGATTTCGACAAAGGTTCTTCGGTCAAAGTTCCTCTACTACTCCAGTTCTGAAGTTTAACAAAGATAGGGTGTCTAACCCTAAACCTCAAAGAGGGAATGGTGGTGGATATTCTTTGTCTACTTGAACTGGTGTGGAAGGAAGCATGATGAAAAATGCTTAGCTGGTACATATGGTTACTTTTGTTGTGGTAAGAGGGTCATAAGATAAGGGATTGCCCATCACTTTCATCTAAGGTAAGAAAGGTAACGAAGCTATACCTAATGGTTCGGGTTCATGTGCGCCAAAGAAAAACTGATTATATGCACTTCAAACTCCACATGATCAAGAGGCTTCGCCCAATCTAGTTACCAGTATGTTGGAAGTTTTTCATCTGGATGTTTATGATTTTCTTGATCCCATTTCTACTTTGTCTTTTGTGATGCCATAGCTGACTATGAGATTTGATGTTTCTCTGGATGTGGTGTTACACCCATTTTCTTTCTCTACTCCTATTGGTGAATCTATTGTTGCTAAGAGAGTTTATAGAAGTTTTCCCCTCTCCTTATCCCATAGAGTCATTCATGTTGATGTTGTAAAGCTTGATATGTTAGTTTTGATCTCATTATTGGTATGGATTGGTTCCATTCTTGTTATGTTTCTGTTGATTTTTGAACCTGAGTGATTAAGTTTCAATTTCTAAATGACCTTGCCCTAGAGTTTAAAGGGAAAAAATCCATGCCTAAGGGTCAGTTTATAACTCTAATTACCAACTCGGGACTAGATTAGTATAAAGCGACATTATCCCTTTACTAAATCCTCCCTTGCTTACTACCATAAACAAGACCTCTAGTCTTAGAACAAGACCTCTAGTCTTAAAACTAGAAAAAATATTTCTAAGGATTGCATATATCATCTTGTTCGGGTTAGGGATACAGATTCTACAACTCCTATTTTTGAGTCGGTCCCCGTTGTAAATGATCTTCTGGAAGGGTTCCTAGATGATCTACCCGGTATTCCTCCCGAAAGAGAAATAGGCTTCAATATTGACCTTCTACTAGATACACAACCTTACTCTATTCCTCCCTATCGTATGGCTCCAGTAGAACTTAAGGAATTGAAGGAACAATTGAATGATATGTTGGATAAAGGTTTCATGCGACCAAGTATCTCTCCATGGGGTGCTCCAGTTTTGTTTGTTTATAAGAAGCATGGATCACTTAGGATGTGTATTGACTATCGGAAATTGAACAACTTACAATAAAAAAATGTGTATCCTTTTCCAAGGATTGATGATTTGTTTGACCAACTACAAGGAGCGTGTTACTTCTCTAAGATGGACCTCCCGTCAATTGAGGGTGAAGGAAGATGACATTCCGAAGATGGCTTTTTGAACTCATTATGGTAATTTTGATTTTTTAATGTCGTTTGGTTTGACAAATGCTTCGGCCACATTTATAGACTTGATTAATATAATGTTTAGACAATATCTTTATATGTTTGTGATTGTGTTTACTAAGAATATCTTGATTTACTCTAAGAGTGAGGATGAGCATGCCGATCATTTGAGGATGGTTTTGCAAGTCCTCAAGGACTAACAACTATTTGCAAAGTTCAATGATGTGAGTTTTGGTTGAGATCTACGGCTTCTCTTGGTCACATTATTTCTGGTAACGGTATTGAGGTAGATAAAAAAAGACGGATGTGGTTAAGAGCTGGCCTAGACCTCTATCCCCTTCAGATATTCGAAGCTTCTTAGGTTTGGTTGGTTATTTTAGAAGGTTTATGGAAGGGTTTTCTTCAATGGCCTCTCTTTTAACTGCTTTGACCCAAAAGAAAGTTAAGTTCTTATGGTTGGAAGCGTGTGAGAAGAGTTTTGAAGAGTTGAAAGATAGACTTACCTCTGCTCTGGTGTTGACTTTTTCGGAACGATCTGATGGGTTTGTCGTTTATTGTGAAGCTTCAAGGATAGGATTAGGATGCAAAATGGGAAAGTTATTGGTTATCCTTCAAGGCACATTAAGATTCATGAAAAGAACTATCCTACCCATAAATTGGAACTAGCAGCTGTTTTTTTTTCCTTGAAGATTTGGTGGCATTCTTTTTATGGTGTCCATGTTGACTTCTTACTGCCCACAAGAGTTTGCAATATATGTTCAAGTAAAAAGATCTAACTCTTCACCAATATAATATAGATGGTTAGAAATCAGGAAGGACTATGATGAGTGTCCTTTCACACCCGTGCAAAGCCAATGTGGTGGTCGATGCATTAAGTCGATTATCCATGAATAGTGTTGCACATGTTGAGGATGGTAAGAAAGAATTGGTTCGTGATGTTTATAGACTAACTCAGCTAGGTGTTTGGTTAAATATTCAAATAAAGGTTGTGTTGTTGTTCAGAATTGTTTTTTGTGTTGGATGTGAATTCCAAACAAGGTCTTGATCCGATTTTGGTTTAGTTGAAGGAAACAATACCTAAAAAGTCTGTTGAGGCTTTATCCATAAGGGGAGATGGTGCTCTTTGATATCAAGGTCGTTTATATGTTCCCAATGTTGATTACTTGAGAGAGCTAGCCTTATCAGAAGCATATATTTCTCGATATTCCATTCACCCAAAAGCTACCAAGAGGTACCGTGACTTGCAAGAGGTCTATTGGTGGAATGGGATGAAGAAGTATATTGCAGACTTTGGGGTTTAATGCCCGAATTTTCAGCAAGTGAAATTTGAGCATCAAAAGTCAGGTGGTTTTCCCAAGATCTAGTATTCTTACTTAGAAGTGGGAATATTTGAATAGGGACTTACCTTGCACCCAGCGGCGATATGACTTGATTTGGGTTATTGTAGATCATATGACGAAGTCAGCTCATTTCATTCCTTTCAACTATTCTTATTCAGCCGGAGTTAATGCTTAGTTGTATTAGATTTCATGGAGTTCCTCTATCCATTATTTCTGATCCTTGTACCGAATTTACTTTTCAATTGTGGAAGTGTTTCCACAAGGGCCTTGGTACCCGTGTCAAGCTTCATAAAACCATTCATCCTTAAACCAATGGGCAAGCCGTGTGCGCTATCAAAATTTTGGAAGATATGTTAAGAGCTTGTGTGATTGATTTCAAGGGTAACTAGGGTGATCATTTGCCTTTGATAGAATGCTTCTTATAATAATAGCTATCATTCAAGTGTTGGTATGGCTCCATTTAAGGCTCTTTATGGTAGTATCTCCTACAGTTTGGTTTGAAGTTGGTGAAGTTGATTTGATAGGTCTTGAGTTGGTACGTTAGGCTATGGAGAAAGTTCTGTTTATTATAGAAAGGTTCAAAATGGCTCAAAGGCGACAAAAATCATATGCCAATGTTAGAAGAAGAGATTTTGAGTTTTATTTTGATCATTGGGTTACTTCAAAATTTCACCTATGAAAGGTGTAATGAGGTTTGGTAAGAAGGGAAAGCATAGTTCCCGATATGTAGGCTATATCATATTTTGAGGTGTATTAGTAAAGTTACTTATGAGCTTAATTTTCCTAATGAGTTAGCATAGGTACATCCGGTTTTCTATGTGTACTTATTTAAGAAGTATGTTGGAGATCCATCATCTATTGTATTATTAGAAAAATCTTGGTATAAAGTAAAGTCTTTCTTATGAAGAGGTTCCAGTTGAGATTTTATACCGACACATTCAAATGTTTAGGAATAAAAAAGTTGCATTCTTATAAGTGTTGTGGAGGAATCAAATGGTTGAGGTTTCTACTTGGGAGGACGAGGCTGATATGATATCTCGATATACTCATCTCTTTCCCTCAATTCCATCTCTTGCTTGAGATATTTAGGCCCTCAGGGTTCATCTTTTTGGTTTCATGTATCTTAGTCATTCTCATGTTTCCTCATACACCCATGCACATGAAAAAAAATGGAATTTTTAAAGGATGTGATTTAGCTTGATTGATTGCTTCATGATTATGTGAATTTGAGAAAGATTTTCATATGTTCTTTGCGAAATAATGTTTGGAATATTTTTTAGCTTGGAGTCGATGTTCCTCTTTGGTCATGTGCATTAAGATGAAGTTGCATTCATGTTGGGTTGTTAGTTTCTCTCTTACTTTTGTCATGCTAGTTTAAGTCTCATTCGAGGACGAATGTTTCCAAGAGGGAGATATTGTAACACATCGGGCATTTGAAAGGTTAAAGTTAGCTATCAAGAAAGTCCACAAGCCTAAAAACGGATAGGGACCCTTCACGAGACCCTAAACGGTCCGTTTAGGGTACCATTGGTTGTTTAAGTCAAGTGGGCTGGCCGTTTTGGGCTGCCAAAACACAAGGTCACTTGGACGGTTACCCAAACGGCCAACATAGAGGTTGACAGCCCATTTAGGGGACAAATCCCTTCCGTTTAGGGTTTGCAAGAAGTGGGGTCTTCTGGACGGCTCCATATACAACAAGTGTGGCCTTGTACTAACCATCCAACATTCCTTTTAGGTGACTCCGTCAGTTTTTAAACTAGGGTAATTTAATCTTTCCCCTAAGTGTTTGGTACCTAAACTACGTCATTTTAATCCTCATTTGAAGACCTGTATAAATGAATTAAGTCCTAAAACTACCCATTCTAAATCATTCACCAAATTTCTTAATTTCCCACCACAAATTTTTCTCAAGAGCTAAGGAAGAAAACGGTAGGGTTGACATCAAGATTCTCAATTCAGCATAGCTATTGGGCCTTAATGACTAAGGTGTGTTAGTATTCAGATATAGAGTCCTTTCCTTCATAGGGTTCCGAAAAATTTCATGATTTACAAGTTAGATTCTCAATTCAAAGTTAGGGTTTTATTCAATCTTCATGGGTTCTTTTTAATGATGATTCAATTGATTGTTTTCTATCTTTTTGTTCATGAATTGAAGTAATTACATGATTTTAAGTTGAATTCATATGATGCATGATCCATGGTTTTAGAATATGAACACATGATGAAGCTTATGAACTATGAAATTATAAATTATAAATTATTGAATATGCATGCTTATATGAAGTTGTTGTACATGATTGAGGATGCTTTGAGAGTGAAGTATTAGTGTTGTTATTTTGAAAGGTTTTCTCACAAACTACTACAAATATGACTGTTAAGGGTTTTCTCATAATAATGATTCATAAGGTTGAATGATTTTCTCACCTAAGTTGAATTTGAATGATTTTCTCACCTAAGTTGAATCAAGCTAAGGAGATATACTAAATAACTTTTTCTTGGATTAGTTGCATAATTGTGCTTTCCATGAATTGTATGATGAATATGATAAATGATCATTTCGTGGGATTTATACTTAGCACCAAGAGGATATTGAGATGGAGGCTTTCCTATTAGTAAAGGTTGGGTCTCAATAGCAATCTCTTTATCCCATAGCTATGTGTCATGATAATGCTCAAAGGTCCTCTTTAAAACCAATTAAAAAGAAAAGAGGTCGTCATCAATTACAATACACAACGAAGAGTCGGGGTCGAAGACCACAGGGAAAAAAATTTAAGCGATTGAAAAGATAAATGCTAACTAAATACAAGTTTGAATCTAAGCATACAATGTACAAAATTATCAAATAGAAGGTAATAATTCTAATGGAGGCCAAGATGATATCAAACAAGGCATGTATGAGAATTGGGAGAGTTGAAGATTTAATCAACACTCAATGATCCATTGCAATTTAATCCAAGATCAATCAATAATAATACGCTAAGTCATCGTAGGTCAATCCTAATCTCGTTTCGGTCTCAAAGGACTATTTCATGACATCTCCTTACTGTCTCAATCATTTGATTCAATAAAACAACCCACTACCTTAACACAGACCTCTCTTTCGAGCAAGCCTTGCACTAAACAATAAATCCTAAACTTTCTCCTTTTGGTCTCAAATTCAAGATTCAAAGTTAAATGTGATTATCAAACTAATTCTCCACTTCATGGATTCTATTTTCAAGCAACCAACAAAGACCGGAAGCTATGGTTGAGCTTGTAGTCTCAACCAATAAATTCAACACATGAAAATTAGATTGAACCTATTTCATGAAATCAAACATGGAAAAAGGAATTACAAAAGCAATAGAGAAAAATTAAATACCCAAATAGCCTTGTCTATTTCTAGCACAAAAAACCCAATTTGATACACACAATTACACCAACATTTCTAGCAACTTGCCTTCAATGCCATCAAGAACAATCTGAAATCTACATTTAGTTGAGTTTTTCTCTCTACAATATTCTTTCTCCAACAATTCTTGGATGATCAATAATACTCCACTCTATCCCTATTTTCTGAATATGGGTCCAATGCTTGAGAATTTCTCATTCAGCCCCTGTTTTTTTAGGGGGCTTTAGAAAAACAACACGAGGTTCACAAAAGCAACCTTCAAAACAGTGAACATAAGTTTTTTCAAGCGACCCCCACATTTTTGGACCAGTTCACAAAAGTGAACCCCGTATCATCACTTTAGCGACCTGTTGACCTTTGTTGATTTTTCACATAAGCAAATTCTAGCTCGTAGGCATGAGATTTGGGGCTTGTTTTTTATGCCAGGTTTTGCTTCTTTTCAGCTTTTGTGCATCATTTTCAATTCCAGCAACAAACACCTAAAATTAATACAATTCAAAGGATAATTAGCCTCTTTCTCTACTTTGAGTGCCATAAAATCATAAGAAAGAGCCTCAAATCAATGCAAATCCACCACTCATCAACACACCCAACTTAAAACTTTGCTTGTCCTCAAACAAACAAGAATCCAAAATATAAGAGGCACTCAATTTACGCTAAACATTCTCCCAATTTCAGTAAGGAGCATGGTCATGGCTTTGGTTGGTACTAATAATTAGTAAGCAAGAAAGCGTTTGCAAATCCAAGCAACTCCCTCAAACACAATTTCAAAATTTAATGATTCTCAAGAAGTGACTCACAATTACTAGTACTTTAACAACTTCCCTTGAATCAATTTTTGAAATCTATCAACTTTACCAATCCATCCTAGCATTCATTCCCTCACAAGAAAATAAATATATCCCACAAAAACACACAAGTATTCTCAATATAAGGGACAACAATACAAATACTCACACTCAAAATGAATCATCTCATGTACACAAGTGTCACAACATAGGCCTGCCCATATTTCCAAACAACATTGAAGAAATTTCTTTCGGTAGGAGATCTCAAAGGACTTTTTTAAGCTTGTAATGTTGGCTTAGGGAATTTTAGGATATCATTTAGGTATGATTGACTACACTCTCCTTGAAGACTACCCAACAACTTTTCAATCAACAACTCTTCCACTTTTCTTCATTTTTTTAACTCAATGCACATTTCACATTATTTTTTATTTTTCCTTTCTTCAATTCTAGATCCCCCACATGCAACAATTTTCAACTTTCAGAGGATTCAAGTCTTATTTATTCAAAATCTTTCTTTCTTTTTCAAAACTTTTTCTTTCTTTGAAACATTTGCTTGATTCTCAAACTTTTTTTTAAATCAAGCCTTCAAGTGGCAATCATCCATCTATAATCTTCCCATAACATCCCCAACTTAGGCTTTTAGCCTCAACTTTAACAATTCTAATGTTCAAGGAGGGAGTTCAAAACAAAGTTACTTTCCAAAAGGGTCAAGGCTTGTAATGTGGTTGTTGTTACCTCCAAATTACACCTCATATAAGAAATATAAAAGGTCAAAGTCAATTATAGAACTCATCTGGAGTTGAGGTCGATCACACAGGGAATTTATGGTAGAAATAAACTTAGTGACACTTATATTCACTTGTGGTTAATAGTTATGAAAGAAATGAATTGCGAAAAGTAAATATTTGGTTGTTTTGAATTCAAGTAACCAATTTATATTAAAGTCAAATGTTAACAGTAGAAAACAATAGTTTGGAGATTTGATGTTTGATTTAGCGAGACTAGGATTGTGTTCCCCATGACCTTTAACTTACAATTTGAATTCCACACAAATTATGATTTATTGTCAACCTCATATGTTCATAGCAAGTTATGTACATATAAATGCTTTTCAGCCCTATTGGATGACTTTCACTCTTCTCCTCTCGGTCTTAGAGTGCTTCGAATCTTACCTTTGCATACTTGTTAAGAAGATTATCCTCTCTCGAGCTCGAATCTTTAAAACAAGTTAATAGAATTTGTTTCTAGATTTTCCTAATCATCATTTTTCTCTCGAACAAGTGATGAATACATGCATGTTCTAATGTGTGAACTCATTAGAAGACATTCATTATGAAGATAGAAAGGACATATGCGGTTATCAATCAAAAGTTACTCATGTTTGAATCCAATGTTACGTTTTAGTCATGGTTTCCACAACCCTAGTTGTAGTGTTTAGCCCATCATATTCTCAATCAAATAAACACTGAAAGCATAATGAAATAGACTTACAGTAATTGCAAAACCAAAAGCTTCTTGATTACAGAGTTAAATAAGATCACAAAGTTGATCTAAAATATTCGACCAACAGTGTGTCCAAAAATGGAAACTATCGTTTCTCCACACAGAAGATGTCTCAGTGTTTCGTTGATAATATAAAAATAAACCCTAAAGAATTTAAAATAGTCAAAGAAAAGAGTCCTACACGAAGTAGGAAACATCACAATCGACTTAACTCACGAGCAAGGTAACGGTCCGTGAAGAAGTTCACAGCCTATTAAACCCCTTGTGAACCCACACTTAGACAAAAAGTTGTCAATCTTCACTACAACTTTTTTACGACCTACTGTACGTTGCATATAGTGTATCACGACTAGTTTATGGCCTCTTCGTGTGACACTTCAACTTCATTCCTTCTAGATTATTTCCATGAGCATCTTCACGGCTCATCTTGTGCACCACGATCCATATAGGGTCTCGTCTTGTCACACTTCAACTTCAGTCTTTCCCTCAATTTATTCAAAGTTTTTTACCTGCACATTAGCAAAAGAATCATCATATCCACATAAAAATGCTCAATTTCTTTCACTAATCCTTTGTTTTGGGCGTTAGATGTTCTATGAGTTCACATCACATCAGCACCCTTAACTTAGAACCATTGCTTGTCCTGAAGTGATGAAAAAGAACAACATATGATGCTCAAATACATAGGAACACTATCACGGATATGTAACAACTATTTCCAAAACACTTACATCCAATATCATCTATTTAACATGCAAAGATTAATGGAAGACATTCCATCACACACAACCGATCATGCTTATACTAGTACCAACTAAAAGCTAACATAAACAAAATAGCGAATGCAAACATTGTGCCTTCACAACAAAGAAGTCCCTCAGACATGATATTTGGATTGACAAATACTCTCACTCTCCAAAAGAACTTCAAGCACTGCAAGTATAAAGACCATACGCTTTCCCTTGTTTTCTATACTTCAACTATCAAACAACCGAAATAGGATCACTATAGGACTCTTATTGTCTTGTAACATTGGCTCGGGTTAGGGAGTGGAATATTTTGGAAAATGAGTGAATAGATTACCTTGGTTCCCCAAAGTTGCTATTAGCACACAACTCTTACTTGAGTGGTTCCAACCTCTTTTTTTTGCTTTTTTTCTTTAGCATATCCTGGCACGCACATCACTTCTTCTCTTCTTTCCTTTCTATCTTTATTTTTATTTTTCATTTTCTTCTTTTCTCTTTTTTTATAACCACTATCTACTTGAACCTTTCCAAACACTGCCTTGTGGTTTCGTTCCTTCAAAATAACCAAGGATACAATATGCTAAGATATTTCCCTCATTTTAGGTCATGGCCACCCTCAACATAGGCTTTTGGCCAAAGTTGTGGCATCGAATCTTCGGAGAACCAACGATACAATATCAATGGGGTGACAAAAAATATTTATCTTTCAAGCTCAAATAGTGTTCAAGGGTTCATGATTTCATTTGGTAGTCTTTTTTTTATCTAAAGTGGACTATATATAAAAATGGCCTATGATCCTTTCCTATCCAGTTATTCAACAATCATAGCAACACTACTTAGGAAAGTTCTAGTCTAGACCTCCAGAGTTAGACTTTACACAAATGCTTACACTCACTCATGGCACATGCTTACACTCTTTAGCATTTAGTCAACCAATTTATGTCTTAGTTAGAAATGATCAACATGCAAGTATATGAAATGTCGCACAAAGAGCGTAAAAGTCAATTTTTAGATCAAGGATGATTTTCCCATAATTTCACATAAAACACAACTTTAGCTGCTCACATAAACGTTTGAACACAAAAAACATACTGTTACGCTTTCTCAACAAAAACAAAAATAAAACCTCGATACACTTATGACTACTAATGGCAGGTT
>JAJOOR010044457.1:0-13254 GCA_036250505.1 Solanum acaule
CCCCCCCCCCCCCCCCATCAAACAAAAAGATAAAAAAAATTAAAAATTATTTTTGAAAAATGTCTCAAATTTCAAGATTTTTTTATATCACCCATCCCAACCACCCAAAAAAATTGCTTTTGAAAAATATTTCAATTTTATTTTTATCTTTTACGCCATTCCTTCCGCCACCCCCCCCCCCCCAAACAAGGCCACCTCCTCCCCCATCAAATTTTTTTTCAAAAATATATTTTTGGAAAGTATTTCAAATTTAATTTTTTTTACACCACCCCACCGCTACCCCATCCCCCCACCCCGCCACCCCTACCCAGGCCAACCTCGTCAATTTTTTTTTTTATAAAAAATTGTGTTTGAAAAGTATATCAAATTTCAAAAAAATCATTTTTATGCCTCTCCCACCCCTCAGCCGCCACACCCCCACCCAGGCCATCCCCGTCATATTTTTAAAAACAATTTTAGAAAATATTTGATATTTAAATTTTTCATTTTTATGCCACCCCTACCCCTACCCCCCGAGCCGCCACTCCAACGACCCCGTCAATATTTTGAATTCTATTTTCCTAGTTCAGGTTCTGGGTAGAAAGTTTGGGTTAGGTCTTGGGTCAGATCTCAAGGTCGGATTTTAGAACGGTCATCGATCGGGGTCTTGTCCTAGTTTGGGTGTCGGGGTCGGGTTCTAGATCAATTATCAGGGTTAATTTTCGGATCAGAAATTATCTTCCTAAAGAGTATTTTTTGGTCTCAAGCAAAAAATAAAAGATTCTAAAAAATTATTTTTCATTCATCAACAAATCATTAATTAAAAAATATTTTCTACTCACCAACCAAACATGAGAAAATAAGTTAGAAATCCACTTGTTTTCCAAGAAAACATTTTTCATGGAAAACATTTTCCTTTATACCAAACACACCCTTAAGCCAACCAAACATCTTCATACTAGACACACTCTTAATTTCTTTTTTCCCCTTATCACACTAAATTATTAATTTATTTTTTCGATGTATCTTCCATAAAAACATAGTGAAACTTTTAAAATTGTTGTAAATTTTATGGAAAATATATTTTTCACAAACACTTGTAAGGAATTCATCAAATTATGAGGCGTGTTAGACACTATCCTTAAGAATATTTCACCTGGTATAGATGTGTCCTCGGGATTCAACAAACACTTCTAGTATAAAAGTAGGAGCAATAAACTAATAAAGGTTCAATATATTATGTTAGCTAAATGGTTTATTTCAAAAGACTGTTTTAAAATGTATTTGTAAAGCCATAAAAGAAATGTAAAAAAACCCAACACAACAGAATATTGAAAAGAGAATGAAGAAATTCTCATTGTTCTTTCCACTATCTCCCCATTCACGAGAACACGTGAACAATATATATCCAACTAATAGAAGTTGCTAACATCTTAACAATGAATGCTATAAAATACATTGAAGACAATTTATTAGAAAGAAAAGAGATGTTGCAACAACAATAATGTTCACCAACTATAATATTGATTTTTACGATAATAACTATATTGTATATTCATGTTCTACATACTTCAAAATTGATTTGGCTTACATTAAATTTGTTCTTGATTATACAGGTCTATGCTATAGAATTTGAAATAAGATTATCTCTACAATATAATGTATATTCATGCATTGTACCAACTCAGCATTGTTTGAGAAAGATGAAAATTTGGATCTTTTATCTTTTTCTTGACTAAACTATTCTCCCTTTCTCCTCTTTCATTTCTTCAGCCCTTTTCTCAAGCATATCCTTGTAGCTACACTTGCCAAAATGATCATCTTTATAACTCGTTTCGATTCCAATTGGAGAACCATATATTGGAGATGAAACCGCGTCCTCAAATGGGTCACACGTTGATGATGATGCCGGGCTTATTGCTTCTTCAATTTCTGATTTTTCATTTGACAACATGATTTGGTCTTTTGAAGCATCAGAGTTAAGTGTAACGTCTTTTATTGTCAATTCTTGATTGACATCGATCCTTATCTCTTTCTCCCTAGCATTCTTGGATCCCCAACGAGTCAAACATGAAATCCAGAAATTCAACCAAGCTATAAGATGAACAAGTGCCCAATCAAGAAATGGCACCTGATGAATAATCATAGGCAACTTTTCCATCATATCATCAAATTTTTCTGGTAGATTTTCTACTTCATAAGCGAGCTCATCAATCTTATCAAACAATCTAGACGATGGCGGAAACAACTTTTCTATCATAATTTCTGAACTAAGTATACATTTGTCTATAAAAGAGAGGATTGATAGCCATTGAAACTGCATTGTGTATAAAATTGGCATTATATATCTCATTCCTATCCATATTTTCTTTATTATTGATCCAATAGGTCCATTAAAATCCTCTGTTTTTCTGCAAGCAATGTGGATTATAGCAAAGATTGAAGCTACACAAGTGTATAATGGACGGCGTCTTGGCATTTTTTTGCTTGATAAATTTGATCCCTGAAACTTGAAATTGCATGGTTGAATTCAGATTAGAAGAATAAAATAACAAAGATTTTGAAAAAGAGACGATGTCTACCTTGGATGTAAATGTGGCTCTGTACTTGACCATTCTTTAAGCAATCACAAGTTTCCTAGTTTACATGTATATAATTATGAACATTTAGAAAATAGTTGTAGAACAAAATGAAGATAGATCTTGAAGAATTGGTTGAATCTAGTTGTGAGTTGTAGGTTGGCATCTGTTGTAGCAATTCTATGGTTAAGACTCCCTACATTTAGTCATAATAACCATCTCAATATTTCTCCCTAAATTGTTTTATTTTGTATAGTTTAATATGATGCCTAATTTGGTGGATCATTATTAATGATTACAATTCTTCTACTTAGGTCCAACGACAACGAAATAATTATTTTTATTTGCTTTAGAGAAAGATATTGAAGATAGCTTATCTCCTACTCAAACTATGTTGGTCAACTCTCATTTATATTTAGTAACTTTCATACATTATGACTATACCGTGTGTCTACCTCATAATTCAAGAGCTTCATTGCTATTAATTTATTAGGAATATGCATTATCATGATCAATGAAACTTATAGTAGATTATAGTATGCAGTACCCTAGATCATTCATCACATTCATATTTCTTATCATCTATTGTTCTTGACTTTGAGTTCATCATTATGTACTTGTCTCATTGACAAAACATAAAGGACGTCATGAATCTCTTAATCTCAACATGATATACTTTTATAGAAATGTCTCGCCAGACCGAATCTAGCATGATCTCTTGGCAACATTCTAAGATAGCAAACATCAAACTGAATCACAAGAAACCGATTAAAGTCATGAGGGTACAGTGTGAAAATTACTTAAAATTTTCACGACTTCAGACAATAGAAAGTAGAGACTAAACTTTGCCCTTATGGATCACTACATGCATACATGGTATGAAACATGTATTACAGTACTGATCCCTTTCCATGGAGCTTATGTCTTTTATTAATTAAACAATGTGCAGATGATAGTTCAGAAAACTCATGTCTAACTTTGAGTTCATAAATCTACTTATCATTTTATTCTTCAGAACTTAATCTCGCATTAGAAACAAACTAACTCTTTTTAATCATACATGATTAAATACAAACTAACAAACAACATTGTGATTATAAACTTCTATCTCTCTAATATCACCACTTTAGACAATAATTAGTTTATAAATGTCTCGTCTCTGCTTGTCACATACACAATATAGGCGATTGCACGTGCGAATAGGCAAATACTTATGTCTATTTGGCATGCTTTTTCTCCTCAGAAATTTTTGTACACTTAACATCAATAATGTGAATTTACATGAACATGCTTGGAAAAAATAAAAAATAAAAATACATCAGCATATATGTAAACCCAATCAATTCACATCTCTTTCATAGAATTACATGCTACGAGTTTCGTTAAGAGATATGCTACCATTTGATGCGTAGATATGTATTTCGCATTGACTTTCTTCTAAAGTATCATTTCTCTTACAAAATTATACTTTATGTGAATATGTTTAGTCTTTCCATGGTACTTCAGATCCTTTGTGTTGACTATTGAAGTTTGACTAATACAATTAATTATGACATGCTTAACAACATTGTTATACACACCTATAAAATGCTTAAGCCAAACATCTTTTTGCACAACTGATGAAAGTGCTACAAATTTAGTTTCTATTGTAGATAAGGTTATACATGACTGCTTCTTGCTACTCCATGATATGACACAATCATTAAGAAAAAATACATATCCAGAGGTGGATTTTCTCTCATTAAATCTCCATTTGTGTAGCCTTTGAGGTTTAGATCATTCCCCTGATAGCACAAGGAATAGTCGATTGTGTCTTTTGTATAACTTAATATCCTTTTAACTACTTTCAATGTTGCATTCCTGAGTTAGTTTGAAATCTTCTAACTATAACCTAACAACATAAAAAATATCTGGTATAGTACACATCATAGCATGTATAAGACTTACAATTGCATTGGCATAAGGAACTTTTCTCATTTGTTCCTTCTCATGTGGAGTCTAAGGGCACATCATTTGATCCAAAGCTTTACTTTTAGAGACTGGAGTATTTATGGGTTTGCAATCTTGCGTATTGAAGTGTTCAAGAACTTTCCTAATGTAAAGTTCTTATGAAAGAGATAACAATCTCTTGAAGCGCTCTTTTGAATCATAACTCCAAGAATGTATGCTGCTATGCCCACATCTTTCATCTCAAAACTACATTATAACCACTCTTTTATTTCTTTCATAAAACCAATGTCACTACCAGCTAGTAGTATGTTCGTCTACATACAATGATAAGATCACAAACTTATCTTTGAATCTTTTAATATACACACAATGGTCTCCATGAATCATTACAAATCCATACAATATGATCACATTATAGAATCATAAGTACCATTGTCTAGAAGATTGATTAAATTCATAAATAAACCTTTGAAGTCAACATACTTTATTTTCTTCGTCTTTTTTCCTAAAACCTATAGGTTTTTCCGTATAGATCAAAGAGTTTAAGTGTCCTAAGGTGTCTACGTAGTCGTGTCTAGTAGAGTCCTTATTAGTGTTAAGCGTACCACATCTATAATAGGGAGGCTACTAGATGTTATAAAGTACTACCCTTCTTACATACTCTAATTCATGTGATAGAGTTTAAATCTTTAAGAGTTTCTTCTAACTCATGCATTTGCATATTGCACATCATGCGCCCAAAATGTACAGCCAGTGAAATTCTACAAGTATCGAGGTTCACACTAGAACAAATGTAAGCAATCTGCCTCCACCAACTAAAATACATACCAGAAATAGAGAACGCCTAACAAACCATGGCACAAGTGTTAGAACCCAGAGAGTGCCTACTAGAATTTAAAGGATCCCTATATATCTGCTCTTCAGCCTACTCCCACTTCAGAGGCAGAGTTTAGGGAGCTATTTGGATTCTCACTTAATTAGTGGCTACTCGGCTAGGGTATCGGGGCACCACAATCACTAACCCTAGTTCCCAAGAGTCGTCAACTAAGACAAAGATCAGGGATTTCCTTAGGATGACCCTACAAGTACTCATGGGATCCAAGGTACAAAGGATCCTCAGAACTTCATTGATGTGATGTAGAAGATTTTTAAGTCAATGCATGCCATCGAGACTGAGGAAGTTAAAGTTTTTGCTTATCATCTCAAAGAAGTCATGAACATTTGGTATGAGCAATGAGAAGAGAGTCACGGTGAGGATGCTGATGGAATCATTTGGTATGGGTTTGAGGAGGCCTTCCTTGAAAATTTCTTTTTGCGTGAGTTAAGACACGCTAAGGCGGAAGAGTTCGTTAATCTAAAACAAGGGGAAGTGAAGGTGAATGAGTATGGTTTCAAAATTTTAAAATTGTCCCGTTATGCTCCAGTGATGATTCCAGACGTGAGATCTAAGATGAGGAAATTTGTCTCTAGACTAATAAAGCATATGAAGAAGGAGTGCAAGGCTGACTTGTTAATCAATAAAATGGACATCTTCAGGCTTATGGTGTATTCCCAACAGGTTAAAGAATATACGCAAAGTGAGAGGAAAGAGTACCAGAACAAGAGGGTGAGTTAGCAGGTCATGAACCCAGTCAACATATGAGTGAAAATGGTAACAAGTCCTTCCGGACAAGGTCATCCAAATGTGCCCCATCATTAGCTAGTGAACTTACACTAAGGAACAAAAATGATCAAGGATTTTAGCATAGTCAGAACTTCAAAGCTCAGGGTTCTCAGTCCCAAGGTTTTATGACACAAGGATCTAATCGAAACTTACCCTATACGTGGTAAGTGTGACAGTCCCTACCTGAGAAATTTGCATGATGGAACATGTGGTTTCTATAAGTGTAGCCAGATGGGTCACTTTCTGAGAGACTTCCCGATGTGGATACAAGGTAATGGGGGCAACAAGACCTAGTCTTATTTAGAGGTTCTATCAAGTAGGGTTTCCCAAAGAGGTACTCCATCAAGAACATATGAAGGTTCAAACCATTTGTATGTTCAAACCATTTGTATGCTATGTGTAGTCTCCAGGATTAGCAAAATTTACTAGGCATTGTCACTATTATGCTTGTAAGTCTTTTCCCTTGATGTTTATACCTTAATTTATCCTAGTGTTAGTTTTTCTTTTGTGACCCCTTATGTAGCCATGAAGTTTGGCACTTGTCCCATATGACTTCTGAGCCTTTCACTGTTTCTAGTACGGTTGGAAAGTCTATTCTAGAAAAAAAGTCTATATAAATTGCACTATCTCTATCGATCGTAAAGACACAACAACTGACTTTGTCAAGTTAAATATGGTGGATTTTGATTTTATTCTAGGCATGGACTGGTTAAATGCTTGTTATCCCTCAGTCAATTATAGAACTCAAGTAGTCAAGTTTCTGTTTCCTAATGAGCCAGTCTTAGAGTGGGAAAGTAGTACAATTGTGCCTAAGGGTCATTTCATCTTATATATTAAGGCCAAGAAGTTAGTCTTCAATGGGTGTATCTATCACATAGCTAGATTTAAAGACTCACCGTAGAGACCCCACCACCAAGTCAGTCTCAATTGTGAATGAGTTTCCAAAAGTATTTCCTGTTGATCTTCTCAAAGTCCCTCCCGACAGAGAGATAGACTTTGGAATTGATGTCCTCTAGATACCCAACCCATCTCTATTCCTCCATAAATAATGGCTTTAGCCGAGTTGAGAGAATTAAAAGAACAGTTGAAAGATCTTCTTGATAAGGGTTTCATCCAACTAAGGGTCTCACCTTGGGGTGTTCTGGTCATATTATTGCAAAAGAAAGATGGTTCCATTAGGATGTATATTGACTATCGCTAGTTGAACAAGATCACTATAAAAAATAAGTATCCTCTCCTTAGAATCGATGACATGTTCAACCGATTTCAGCGTGACACTTGTTTCTCCAATATAGACCTCTGATCCCGCTATTATCACCTGAAAGTGAGAGAAAGTAACATCTCGAAGACAACTATGATGGTCATTATTAATTCCTTATTGTATCCTTTGCATTTGACTAACTCCCCTGCAACATTCATGGATCTCATGAACAAAGTATTCAAGAAGTATTTTGATATATTTGTTATCATTTTCATCAATGACATCTTGATCAACTCTAGAAATAAGGAGGATCATGCCGATTATCTTAGAAGAGTACTCCAAACTCTCAAAGACCATGAATTATTTTTCCATGTTTTCAAAATGTGAGTTTTGGATAAAATTTGTGACCTTCTTAGGGTATTTGAGTTGATTCACAAAATATAGAGGTATTATAGAATTGGCCCAGACCCACATCCACAACTGATGTAAGGAATTTCTTGGGTTTGGCTAGTTACTAAAAAAAGCTTTGTAGAAGGGTTTTCATCTATATTGTCCCCATTGACTAAGTTGTTCCATAAGAATTCTATGTTCTGAGGCTTGTCAGAAAACTTACAAGAATTGAAAATCCAATTTTCTACTGTTCTAGTATTGACCCAACTTGAGGGCACATAGGGTTTTGTTGCGTATTGCGATTTGTTCAGGGATAGACTTAATTGCATGTTGATGCAAAATGGTAAGGTTATAACTTATGCCTCCAAAAATATTAAAATTCATGAGAGGAATTATCCGATACATGATCTTGAGTTTTTGGCAGTCGTATTTGCTCTTAAGATATGACATCATTATATCTATGACATGCATATGGATGCATTCACCAAACATAGGAGTCTCCAACATGTTTTTAGTTAGAAAGAGTTGATCCATAGACAAAGAAGCTGGATCAAACTACTTAAGGACTATGATACGAACATCCTCTATCACCTAGGTAAAGGTAATGTTGTTGTTGATTCGCTTAGCAGATTATTCATGAGGAGTACTACTTATGTTGACAATGAAAAGAAAGAGTCGGCTAAGGAAGTGCATAGACTTGCACATTTGGGAGTCCTCCTCGTAGACTCAGAAAACGGTGGTGTTATTGTGTTAAACGGGGCTAAATCATCTTTAGTGGTGGAAGTGAAGGAAAAGAAAGAAAAGGACCCCATCATACTTCACTTGAAGGTAAATGTTCAAAAACAGAAGGTGATGACTTTTGAACAAGGGAGATATGGTGTGCTGAGGTACCATATGATATGCGTCCTGAATGTTGGCGGTCTCCAAAAAAGAATCATGGTAGAAGCCCACAATTCCAAGTATTCGATTCATCTAGGTTCCACCAAAACGTGTCATGACTTTAGAGAAATGTAATGGTGGAATGACATGAAAAAATTATTTGTTGCTAAGTGCCAGAATTGTCAACAAGTCAAGGTTGAGATTTAAAGGCCATATGGCGTAGCTCAGAACATAGCTCTTCCAGAGTGGAAATGGAGATGATCAATATGGACTTCATTACTGGCTTACCACGATCTCACCAATAACATGATTCGATTTGAGTGATTGTAGATCGAATGACTAAATCAACCTATTTCTTGCCACTAAAGACTACTAATTCAACAGAAAGAGAAACTTAGTCCCCGTCACTTTGGCACTACTAGATTTTAAGAGAATTGGTAATGTAGCTTATGAGTAGGAGGTACCGCCAGAACTAGCAGTTTTTCATCCAATATTTTATATCTCCATGCTTAAAAAGTACTTGGGAGATCCATCACTCATTGTGCCAACATAGAGTGTTTGTGTGTAAGCTAATTTGTTTTGTGAAGAGATTCTAGTTCCGATTCTTAATTGTCAGGTTTTTCAAGTCGATGACCAACGAAGTTTCATATGTCAAAGTTTTATAAAGGAATCTATTTGTTGAAGAGGCTACAAAGACAAAGAATATATGAAAACAAGATACCCTCATCTATTCGTCCCTCCATATGTTGATGTTGAATGTAATGATCCTTTCCCAATTTCAAATTCATTGTCTATTCATATGTTGAATGTTGCAGATTCTGAATTGTATTTGTGCCTTGTGTAATATCCTAGATTTGTCATCATTCGAGAATGATTGATCCCAAAAAGGAGATATTTTAACACTCCAAAGTATTCTAGCCCAAATAATATCAGCAAAGCCTAGAAAAGATCGAAAAATTTTCCTGCAGTCTAGTTTTATGGACACCATCTATAACCCATAAAAATAACCATAGATCGTAGATGGGCTCGTGGAATCATACTCCTAAAAGTTGATTTATAGGTCAAAGTTTCACGGATCATAATATGGGTCATAGATCCCTTTACGAAATATAGAATGATGTGTGAAACAAAGTCCTGAAAGCTTAAGTTAAACTTTGACTTTTGGACCATGGTGCTCGCACCGACATCACAAAACAAATGCAGAGTGTAGCATGAATACCAAAACAACATGTACTCAGTAGACATCATAGGTTGACCTAGAAGGTAAAGTAAAAGCAATATAAAATGATAAAATCTAGACACAACTAAAGTCAAGGCGAAATTTAAAGAAATGCTCATAAGTGTACTAAGACAGAAAAGAACTAAGTACAACTAACTAAACCTAACTATACCCCCATAAGCCCAGAAGGTACACTCGCATGCAAGTTTAAGTAAGAAACCAAACAGACCCCATAAGCCCGAAAGGTACACAAAATAGCAAAATCTACTAAGAGTAGGTCATGGTGAGTCTGGAGCAGGAGAAGGAAACTAGCCAAAGTGTATCGACTCAATAGATTTGTGACTAGTAGGAATAAACTACATATGTGACTAGTAGGAATAAACTACATGGAAGATAATGAGTATCATGACCAGACTTTAAATCTACAAGTAGTAGTAATCAACTCTGTGGAGGATAATGAGAAACGTGACTAGACCTTGAATCTACAATTATAAAGTGTTGATGAAGGATCTCATGTCAAATCAGCATCATATAAATGTTGTGGGACAATGTCCACTCTCAGGTTATCAAAGCAATACTCCAAGCTCGAACCAACTCCACTCCCAAGTTGCCAAGCCAAGCCTGAAATTTCAAACGTGTATCACATGGCCATAGAAAGAGGGAGAGTGGATAGAAGGTTGTCAAAGCTGAGTCAACACCTAAGCTAAGGCTCATTCTATCAAACTCAAGTTTGCTACACCAGTCTAAAAGGAGCTAAACCGTCTAAAATGACGTTATGGCAAAACTAACACCAAATGATTCAAAATGTAGCAGGTCTATGGAAAGAACTAGTCTAATACTTGAATAAGGCCAAACAATATCAAACATTCAACAATAACATCAACAAGACCAACCACAAGATAAGGATGAACACATAACATAACTAGTATGATTCTAATCCCAAAAATCTTGATATAAGCTTTAAACATGGTTTCTATGTAATGTAGCATAATAAACTAGGTACCCACCCCTAATTAACCCAATTCAACATGAATTTACAATATCCGAGCTCAATTTAAGGAATTGGAAGTCGTAGCCTACCTTAAGGCTGACCACGTGCGCTCCAAATCATGTTTTTTGAGCTTTTACTTTTCTATATGATCTACAAATGCTACCACACTATCAAAAGTATAATCACACCATTAATGTAATCATTTAGACACTAAATTCACTTAAAAATAAATAGACAAAATTTAAGAGTCAAAATGGGAATAGTGGGACCCTAGATATTTTGGAAATGACTCCATCAAAAGGCCCTAAACAGTAGCCCGAACTTCTGTTCCAAAATGAAAAATAATTTCGGGCTCAGATCAATGGGAACCAACACATTCAACAACACCACTATTTAAAAAATGGGCTAAGGTAGCCTACAAATAAAAAATTATACCTCAAACTATGAATAACCAACACTTCCCAAACACTCTAATGCGTATCACCAAGCTCTCTTATCAAAATAAACTTTGACTTACAAAACACAGAGCTAAAGTGGAGGAGATATCATAATTAAAAGTTTTGGAGAAGAACTGATCGTGTATTAGTCTTTTAAGAATGACACAGGTAGCGCTAAAGAGACCCTTAATGCACCTAAAGTGAATGGCCAACAAAAGGTGACCCTCGCTAAAGTGAGTTGCTGTATTCTAAAGTGAAGGTTGTTATACGATGCCAGGGCCGCTGAAGCAGATGGGCTTGAGTTGGAGAATCTCGCTAAAACGGTTGGTTAACCACGAAAGTGGTGACTGCTTAAGCGGACCAAGGGCGCTAAAGCAGCTTCCACCTGGATTGCCTATCCCGCTTAAGAGGATCCCTGGCCAAAATAGTGAAGATCGCTTAAGCAACTGAAAGGCCGCAAAAGTCAGGGCACTAGAATTTTAACAATGTCCCCTTGGACCCCGTTGGGGTGCTCAAGCATAGTTTGGAACCCCGTACATGCAAACGAGATATGGAACCCAATAAAAATCAACATTCAAAACTCAATATAGCAGTCAAAACTTCCATTCAAGGTCTTCTCGACAAAGAATGTGGCCCACACCCAAACTCCATTTTAAGTTAAAATTCACAAGGGGGCTTCGAATTAGCTTGGAGGCCTAGGGTCCGCATGATGGGTCGTTCTAGAAAAAAATTGATACTACGGAGCTAACCGCACTGAAAAAATTATCATCCAGGCATGTTTACCAAAAATGCTGACCAAGGTCAAAGTTTAGCCAAAGCTTAAAAGCTAAAACGCCTAATGGCATAAACTCACATCAAAATCCTCAAGACCAAGCCAACCATGCGACTATTCGAAAATAACCCTTTCGGAGCTAATGGAATTATGAGATTTGCATTATGAGGCCATTTCTGTGAACTTCTGATCGATAATCATCATGCCCTTCACATGTGACACACGGAAGAATAACCGATCACCAACTTAAAACCTCAATGGTTGACGCCTATGATCAACATAACTCTGGTGTTTACTCTTAGTTGTACTGAGCCTATCTTGAATCACCTTCACCCTCTACCTTTACTTCTCTTCCGCTCATAAACAACCATCTAGCAAGGAGAAAGAGATATAGAAGAAAATTCTCAAATTCTCACAAATGGTTTGAATAAGCATGCTTTAGAGAGGGAATATCGGATAATACATATGCGCTAATGTAAAAAAAGAAATTTAACATTTTCACAGTAGAAAGGAGAAGGAAAGGAGCACCTGATCCAAGGCCTCCGGAATCAAGTTAGTACCCCGCAGCTTGGGTTCTCTAGACTCAAACTAGCCAACTAGAGAGCCACAATGCCTACCATATAAGGCCTCGTACGAGACCATATAAACACTAGTGTGGTAGCTATTGTTGTATGAAAACTCCGCTAATAGAACAAATTGGTCACAATCACCTCGAAAATCCAAAACATAGGCCTGTAACATATCCTCAATAACATGAATAATGCTGTAACGATTCGAGAGCACCCCCTAGTCGTTACCGGCGTATTCGACCTCTCGGAGGTCTTATAGAAATCCTTAGCATTCGTCATAGCATTTATCATAGAAAAATAGCAGAAAATTTAAAACTTTTTTCATAATATAACACAAGACTTAAAAAGTCACCTCATTAAAACCTTTAATACAAAATCGGAATATTACATCTCAAGGTAGCCATCTTAAAACACGACTACAACACAAGAGGGACACAACCCTTACAATACAAAAGAAACTACTATCTAGTACATTGAACTTAAGGAACTCTTTAACATAAAGGTCCTTGAATCTTTAAGGACACACCCGAACTTGGGAATAGTAAGCCAAGCTCATCACTTCTAGGAAAGGTCCTTTAGCCACCACCACCTACACTTGGTGTAAAAAGATGAAGAAGAATGGTGT